>CABFPE010000815.1:226486-239010 GCA_900660155.1 Hofstenia miamia
ATTTTCATGTAAAATAAATATATGATAAACTAACGATCAGTTGGAAATTTATCTTAATATCATATCACATCATTCCAAATAACGATAATAGAGATATGTTATTTTTCGAAATATGATTTTTTTCAAATTGTGAGCAATTACAGTTTAGATTTTGATAAACAACTGAATAAAACTAAGACACGGATGTCTCAAGATTAGTGTAATTTTAGGCTGAAATTCAAAAACTGACGTTTTTCTAATTTAGATGGACCAGAAAATGGGATAATTACTTCAAAGCAGTATGTTAAGGAAGGAGAAGTAGCTTCAGTGACCTGCTCATTTGAATGTAATCCACCTGCAGATTTTAGTACATCAACTCCTGACTTTCAAATAATGAATCCTAATTCAATAAAGTGGGTTATTGGGTTTACATATAATGCAAATACTATTGAAATACTATGTAATGCTGTAAATGTCAAAACTCGCGAAAGCTCATCAAAATCAACAACTATTGAATTCCAATGTAAGAAAATTAATATTTCAATTTGCACTAAAAACTTACTTAGATATTTCACTTGCATTCAAAGAGAAATTGTCAGTAAATGAGGGTGATAAGCTAACAATCGAATGTTCAGTAGTAAAATCTAACCCAGAAGTTTTATCTATGAAATTATATCAAAATTCTTCTCTATTAAAGGAGGAGAGTGGAAATACTATTTCTTATCAAATGGTTAACATCTTAAGAGAGAGAAAATCGATTTTGAAATGCATTGCTGAAAATGGAGTAATTGAGAAACAGAAAACTTCCGATTTGGATGTATTTTGTGAGTAATGTTTACAGAAGCAACAAGTTTTCATTACATACTAATATTATTCAAGTTCCTGAATATTTGGATAAACTCAAATCACGTCTTATATGAAAGCAGTTGGCATTATTTGACATTTTCATTTGACTTTATAGACAGAGGAACTGGGATAATTCGATGCTTAAAATACAAATTCCATAACAAGTAAAATATTTGTCCTCTTCAGTAAAACCAAAAGTACAACAAGAGAAAAAATGGACTAACATAATATTCTGAATTGAGATATTCAAGGAAGAATTAAGATATTAGCTATTCAAATGGATTTAAAATGAAATTGTTAAAAAATCACATTTCTGAAATCTGCTAAATTTTGTTACATGCTTGCAAAAAAAAATGCAAAAATGCCCACACATTCGAATTAATGGCTTGCATTTTTACGTATTAATTTTGGAGTTCCGGCAAATATATGCATTGCCTTTTTCCAGATATACTTCTCTAGGATTAAAAAATTATAAAATACTAACATAATTAAGTTGTTTTATCACACATCAAATATCTTAAGTATATATTGAAAAAATTCATTAAGAAACTATACAAAAAAGTTATTGTTGGCAATCTTTCCAATTTTTTTACTAAATTCCTTACCTTTTACATTTTGAATTTTAAAATAATCAATAATAATTCGCAATTCGCACAAAATAGGGTAGCACATTTTGGTTCATTGGCACATTTAAAAATTTTTAGTATATATATATTATCCTACTATAGCTAGCATTCTCATGAGATGCAATATTGCTTTACATCTTTTTCACAGGTAGTTAATTGAAAACAGTAGAAATAATAAATGATATCTGCAAAAAATTATGATTACTGAAATTAATAATTTTTGTTCATGCATGAAAGCTCGCAAGATATCTTCAAGTCAAAGGATAAAATATATATTTAAGATGGTCCAGAAGGTATTGTGTTCAAAGAAATATATACAGTAAATGAAGAAGGTGATCTTAATATCAGCTGTAAAGTAACTTCATACCCTGAAGCTGATTTTTCAATGTCTTCCTCAGATTATAGTGTTGCGTCATCCAACTCTATTGCTTGGAATTTCAAAAGAGTCCAGAAAAGCAAAAATGGTTCAACAATCAGTTGTACTGCTGTTAATGACCAGACTCTTAATACAATCACCAAAGTAGGCATCATTCTTGTATACTGTATGTTCTTTTAAAACTTGGCTGCATTTCTAAATTTATAAATTAGATGGTCCACAATCAATGAAATTCCAAGAAATTTATTATTTTAATGAAGGGGAAAATGCTGAAATTACTTGTTCAGTTGAATCATATCCATTGGCTGATTTTTCAAATTCTGACCACTTTGAAATATCTTCACAAAGTGCAATTACATGGAAGTATCAAAGTATTTCACGTTCTCTAAATGGATCGACTGTTAAATGTCATGCATACAATCAGCAAACTCAACTGTCCAAACAAATTATCACTCAAATAGTTGTTTATTGTAAGTATTTAATACTATTCTATAATGAAATTGGTTCTTATATTAAACATGCCTACAAATATTACTATAAGTAATATATATATCTTCTTACGCCTTTGTGTTATTAAATATTTTAACCATTACTAAAATTTGAAAACAATCTGGCCATTTTTGGGTTTTATTTCCATTGCAGCATGCAAACCACCGTTTTATGAATTGTAAATATATATATATTTTTTTTAATGCAATTTTTTTATGCCATTAATTAAGAATAGATTTTCTTACGCCATCACATAAAAAAAACATTTTGCAGAATAAAATATTTCCTGAATTTAATTCATCGAGCTTTAAAGCTTAATCTTAGTAATGAAATTGCTAAGTGACCGTTCTCCATTTCATATATCAGCATAAATTACCTCTAATCAACGCTTAATTGCATAATATTATCTTTTAATTTAATATTGCACATTATTAAGCATTTTTGTAAATTGACGATGCTAATTTGAACGAAATACATCTCTTTTAATCTAATGTTTTATAGAACAAAAGACTACCATTACTTTAGAATTCATATACCATAGGCCGCAATATATTACTAAGAAAAAGTCACCTACTATGACTAACTGGCCTTAAGAAAAGAATAATCTATTTCTACTGGAAGTCTTGTTAAATTTTACAGTCTCAAAAATTGCTGCAGTGCAATGTAATTGTTTAACTTGTCGAAATCATAATAAAGATTTTACCAAATTTGGGTTGGGTCTTTATTCTATCTATATTTGTATGTTTGGGCTGGCTAACGCCCTACAGTTTCATGCTGCAATTTTTTAAGAATGTGTAAAAATAATTAGTATATAAGTATAAGAGCATACAAGTGTGAGGAAAATTTTGTCCGTGTCACCCTATAACATCACATTTGCAAATAACGTTTTAATGCTACAATGCAGACAGCTTTATTACTTTGTATCAGAAACATTGAAGAGCTTTGTAGTAAAGCATTTATCTTTATATGTGATGAAAATTTAAAATTTTTTTATTGTCTTGTTGAACTTAAGTCTATTATTAGTTAGTTAATTATAATTATATAGTTAATTATTTAATTATATACCTTTGCACCAGAGGTTTGACTCTCGTTTTTTCCCCTTATATTAATATTGTGATTTTGCTTATTTTATTTTTTGCATTATATCGCCTTCACTATTCTCAATAATTTATTTCAATTTGAGCTCAAATATTTTGGATCCGTCTCTGAATAAAACATTAATTTTCCCCAAAAAGATTACATGCTTATAACTTACCATCTAATGAAAATATTTAAAATCTGAAAACACCACGAGATAGAGAATTGTCTCCTCTTTCTTTATTACCTAAAATTCAATATTTTGCTCTGTCTCGTGCAAGTAACAGCTTTTAGAAAACAAAATATTTTAGAGTAGTTGTTCCAAAGGACATTAGATCGCTTCATTATCTGAACACTATGTATGAAAAGAATTTGAATATTTTTACAAAAATTGGATTTCTCATTGAAAATATTCTTATTTGCATGTACTCCAAGCATAAGACTAAGTTTAAGAATAAATCTTCATCGTTGCATAGATGTATCTCTGAAAACGCTTTCAATATTTCTTAAAAGGCTTAGATAAATTTGTTTAAAAATGTGGTGAAATCGATTTGTTAAGTAAATGTAACACTAGTGAAATAGGGTCAATATGACTTCTCTGACTGCTTTTGCTTAAGGAGACCAATACTCTAATTTACAGTGTCATTGCATTGTAGATGAAAGTGAGAACGCATTTTGAGTAAATGAAAATTTAATTTTTAGAATTTTAATGAACAATTAAAAATACTAAAATAGCTTAAAAAAATTCTTGATTTATCGATATATATATTTCAATTGAACTGTTACTTTATGGAGCTTAATATTGCCATGAAAAATTTAGATGGCCCTGATAGTGGTAGCATTACTTCTCAATTAACAGTGAAGGAAGGTGAATCAGCAGTTGTGACGTGTTCTTTTCAATCCTATCCGCATGCGTCATTTACATCTTCATCTACGAATTACCACGTCATCTCTGACAATTCAATCAAATGGCAGTTTAGTGATTTGAAGTCAACTGACAACAACAAAATAGTCAATTGCACTGCATATAATGAAAAAACTAAATTAACAAAATCAATATCAACAATGATAATTGTCCAATGTAAGTGTTTTAAAATGATTATTTGTAAAATATGTTTTCAGATATGTACTTGGAATTTAACAGTTCATTTGAATCAATTGAAAACGAGGTTCTAGAAGTTAGTTGTAGTGCAAAGCGAGCGAACCCACCAGTTAACAGTCTGCAATTATTGTTGGGTAAAAATATTGTTCACCAGGTGAATGCAGATACCTTAAAGACTACGTTGGTACCCACGTCAGATGATAATTATAAAAAACTTTACTGTGTTGCTAATAATGGTGTGGAAAAGCAAACCAAAGAAGCTAATTTAAAAGTATATTGTAAGTAATTTTCCATATGTACAATTTTAAAAATTTTAAACAAACAAAATCTTGACTTTGCTAAATTAATAAATACACGTTCTTTGCTAACAAAGCAAATATTTTTTAAAATTCATTAATTCTTCTCAATTATTTTAATTAATTGTCACAATTGAATTTAATAGTAGGAAAATTATCGAGAAATACAATGGTCTTTTCATTTTTACCTGGTTTCAAAAAATTGAACTCATGAAAGTATTTGAAAACTGAAATCTGGGAGTAGTAGCAAAATGAATTGGTTATAAACACATTGTCTAAGTTTATACAAAGAAAAACACAGAATTTTTTAAAAATAACTACTAAATTCACAATAGAAAAAACTTTATTTAAGAAAACATTATCTTATATCAAACCCCACCAATATTTATTGTAAGCATTACTTTTACTGCAGCAAATCGAATTAATAACATACAAATCAGTGTAAGGCACTAATAAACGGTAATCGTCTTCTATAAATTAATTTGTTGCTGAGGGCTTTAATTGATTGGAATGTGAAAGTCTACAAGCTGATATTTTGAAATAATAGAAACATGAGTTCTGCAATATAATCAATGTATATAATTGGACAATCAACAATCCTAAAATATTAATTATAGGAATTAACAAAAATAACACCAGCATCTATCCAAGAACATGTTTCATCTGTAGTAATGTCACAATTGGTACTAACATGTAATTTATAAGTCGAGGTGAATAGATTAAACTTTATTTATATATTTGCCGAACTCATGTTTCAATATTTTTATAATTTATGTTTAAATTTTAAAAACTTTTTGTTTTTTTGATCAAAAAACAAACACGGATTTTTTTCTGTTCACTAATCTAAAACAGAATTTACATAAATTGTATTAATAATTTAATTCAGCAAAACAACAAATAAAAAGAATATAGACAATTGCATGTATAGAAAATTCAAAAAGAAATTATTGCCGGCCTTGGATATACTGGCCCAATGCCAGCAGACCACGAAAACTTACAAATGCAAGGATGCCATAAAAATTTTACAACATCATTTTGCTTAAAACTAATCACTTTATATTATATTCATATGTATTATACTTCATTTCTATTCCTCTACTTCAAACTAATCTTAACATTATTTTGAAAGCGATCTTATGCGAAATCTCCATTCAAGAACACATTAAATTAATAAGAACGAAAATGTAACAAAATAGTGTAAAATAATTAAAGAGAGAAGTAATATTCTAAGAAAATCAGCAATAAAGCAAAAAACTCATATTTAACCAAAATTAAAAAACAGAATAAAATGTAAAGCTTAGTCTAATTAAAAAACAACACCATGTAATATACAAATAAAACAGTTATGCAATAGCAGCAAATTTTCTTTTCCTGGTTTGTAAAACATGGTAGCTTTTCCACGACTTATTTACAAGACTAAAAAATCGTTTATAAAAACCTTAAGTAAAAGACAAAAAATAGTATATAAAATTTCATTCTTAAAATTAGGAGCAATGCAAATTTGCATTCTAACAAGTTGTAACAACACTTTTTACATATAAGTTTTAAAAATGCATTTTCATTTTGAACAAAGTAGAATAAATTTTGTGCTGGCTTTTTGAGGAACCCTCTTGATAATAAATCAGTAAATACAACCTTAAGATCCGTGCAGGAATCAGTATTAATAAATTTTTATTTCTTTGTTATGTAGCCTGCAATAAAATAAATTGCAGTGTTTTCTTCACAACTCATTTTATCTACAGAATCATTTAGCAATTCCACATTTATTGAGATATTTAACGTACAATGACATGAGAGAATCTTTTCCAACTTATCAAGAAACAGATTAATTTTATTAAAGAAATCTATCCGTCGAAGTCTTAATAGACTTAACATTGGATTTACTGATGTATATATATATATCGACCATCACCTGTCATTTGCTAAAATGTACCGAATTCTCCTTCAAGTCTGTTTGGAATCGACAAATTAGTCTATCATTCTCCTTTGGAAAGGAAAAAACTGTTCTTTTAGTGTCTTTATTATAGTTGGATTTGCAGCCATGTACACTGAATTTGCGTAGCATAGTTTTAGAATGTTATGATAAGCACAGGCAACCCCTACTTAGTTACAATGAGTAATGTTTAGTAAACCAGAGGAGATATTAAAACAATCTTGCTTACAGTGATGTAATTGATTTTTTGTCTTTAATTTTCCCACAATTATCGAGTAAATATTTTGCTAAAGTATTAAGTATGTCTTTTTTCCATTTCAAAGTCGATCTGAGTGCATGTGTAAAAATCTTTAATCAACGTCATATTAAGTTTCCAATATTGCGAGCTTAATGAAAATGTAGCTCATGTGAACAAAGTAAGAACAAATGGATGAAAATGTTTCTATGGAATTTTCAAAATTTGCGCACATACCAGTGGCGGCTCGTGTTTGCAAAAGCCTGACAAGCAAATATTTTTAAGCAACCAAATTAGTATAAATAATAAACCATGAAAAATATATTTATATTTGAAATACCTGAGGGGAGTTTTCAAAAGGATATTTGTAATATTATTACTATAAAAATAAGATTAGTGCTGCAGTTCATTTATTAAAATATTTTCAAGAAAAATTTCTAATAATTTATTTAGTTTTTTCTCCTCTAATCAGTTACACTCGAATGTGTTTAACTTTACTTTAAACAGAAAATAATTATTCTGCAGATGCTGCTCAAAATCCAATAGTTTGTATTAAATCAGATATTTACNCAAACGCATTAAACATTAACCAATCACATTCGACTTGTAACCTAGAAACATTTTATAGTTACATGTGAAAACTTTTTAAAGTTTCGGAATAATATTGCTTTTGGCAATGGCATTGTTATTTTATTTTGGGAGCTAAAGTTTGTTCTAAGAAACTTCAGAGACCTAAATAAGACTGATTTAGGATGGTCCCTTTTTATTTAGGAATATGCCTTCATAAGTGGATTTTTCTTTATCACAATTTCTTGAAGATATTTTACAAAGTTTTCCACCCTATCGCTAGCTAGAGAAATTTCTTGCCAATGGCGTCAAAAATGGGGGCTAGAGGGCCTAACCCGCCCTTCTTATTTAAAAACTGAATTTTTTATACGATATTTTCGACATTTTATCGGTTTTCTTAAATTGCCGTCATTTTAGTATATACATATAGCAAATTTCTAAGAATTTTTCATTGTAATTACTGTACTTTTCAAAAAAAAATTCAGTGTTATTATGACAGTATTTTACAAATGATATATTAAAGCAATAACTTGCTTAACTTTTATATATCAATGCAAGCAATAAATACAATGCTTCAATATTACTTTTTAGAAGCAAATTTGAAGGTGGCGGCTTGTAATTCAGTTTTCTTCTGAAAAGAAGCCTGCACTTAATGATGAGTCATTAAATGAACAAGCTAAAACATTGAACCAAAAATATTTTAGCATGTGCAAATTCTTAAACTTTCTTCAATTGCGAAACTGTTGCCGACGTTTATAATTACTTCAAAATGTGTATTATTTTTTACCATTTCAAAATGTATGGCATGCATGCAAATTTAGAATAATGCTGTGAGCAGAATTTTTTGGAAGAATCCACACTGAAAACTCCTTCGTTGCAAGAAATCGTTTTTTGAAACTTGATTGGGTACAGAAGCAAGCCAAATCTTGTTTTGATTTTTTGTAACATATTTTATGTATTATTAGATACAGTTTAAACAGGTTAATATTGTAGCTTGAACTACAAAGTATTTTTTATGGAAACATTAAATGTGTAAATTATGCTAGATTAAAAAAAATGTTCGTGACAGAAAAAATTTAGCAGTGTAACAAGATTGCATTACCTGTGCTATTTGGAAACACATATTATTTCATAATGAAAATTCCGGTTTCCTGAAATTTATTAAAGTTATTCTTTTTAATTAAGTCTCAGAAAACATTGATTTTTTAATGTCATTGGTTATCAGCTAAGCCTAAACATTTATTCAATATCTTATGCATAGGCTTTGCATCCCTAATTGGGCGAATGACAGCGCACAACATATATCAAGAAACACAACATTGTACTAAAATTTCGTTTTATTTGCAACAAACCGCTCCTTTTTATACAAATGTATATTAACATATTTACAATGTACAGGTTAACATGAAGAAAATGGGTCTGGCCGAGACTAGTACCGGTACCAATACTACATGCCGCCTCAGGCCAGGCTAAATGTTTTCTCTGCATTCTCCCACGTCTTCATTAAAAGCTGGGATTTTTCCAGATCTACTTGCCAATTTTACATCTCCCGTTCGACCATGCAACCAGCAGTTCGTTCCCCCAGTCTTCTCACAACTAGAGTAACACTAGTAAGGTAAGGTAAGGTAAATATGGCTTCTCTCACTGCTTTAGCTTAAGCAGGCCAATACTTTGAATAACAGGTGTCATTGCATTGTAGATTAAAATAAGAATGCATTTTGAGTAAATGAAAATTTGATTCTTAGAATTTTAATGAGAAATTAAAAATATAAAAATAGCTAAAAAAAATTCTTGATTTAACGATATTTATTTCAATTGCACTATTACATTGTGGAGCTTAATACTGACGTGAAGAATTTAGATGGCCCTGATAGTGGTAGCATTACTTCACAATTGACAGTCAAGGAAGGCGAATCAACAGTTGTGACGTGTTCATTTCAATCCTACCCACATGCATCATTTATCTCTTCATCTGCGCATTACTACGTCGTCTCTGACAATTCAATCAAATGGCAGTTCAGTGATTTACAATCGACTGACAACAACAAAATAGTCAATTGCACTGCATATAATGAAAAAACTAGAAGAACAGAATCAATAACAACAATGATAATTGTCCAATGTAAGTGGTTTCAAACGAATTTTTTGTAAATTGGTTTTCAGATATGTATTTGGTGTTTAACAGCTCATTTGAATCAATTGAAAACAAGAGTCTAGAAGTTAGCTGTAGCGCAAAGAGATCTAATCCACCAGTTAGCAGTCTACAATTGTTGTTGGGTAAAAGTATACTTCACCAGGTGAATGCAGATAACTTAACGACTACATTGGTGCCCACTTCTGATCATAATTATAAAAAACTTTACTGTGTTGCTTTTAACAGAGTGGAAAATCAAACCAAAGAAGCTAATTTAACAGTATTTTGTAAGTAAACTTATATATATATATATATATTTTAAACATACAAAATCAAAATAGCAAATTTTCTCAATTAATCTTAATCATTGTAACAATTAAGAAAATATAACGAGAAATGCAATGGATTCTTCACCTACATCTTGTTGCAAGAATTGTACTCATCAAAATTAAATTAACAGACAAAATGAATTGCATAGAAATAAATGGTGAGACTTCTATTACTGGTGAGAATTAATGTTGAGATTCTTGCATATTTTGAATTTAACTACCATCATTAGCTACATTGTCATATGCTTTAGAAATTATCCTCTGATCATTTTCCTATCGGGGCAAAACAACAATAGATCTTAAATACGAAAAGCAAAACTCACCAAAAGTCCATTTTTGTGACAAGATATACACTAAGTACACAAGACTTATTAAATATATTTGCAAAAGATATCTTAACACTGCGATAATCTGAAAATCTAAAAACTAAATTTTGAATGGAATATAAAGTTTTTTTTTAAATATTCAAATTTGAGTTTTTGATATAACTAGCATTGTCATAAATGATCTGCTTAGCCTATTTTGCATGTCACAGCTTTAAATTGCACAATTTCATGAAATCATTCATGTCTGTATTATTCAGTAGTTTATGCATATTTGATTCTGAAAAACGTTGAGCTCTAATTTTTACGCTTCCATAACCAATAATATTTAAGTTTTACACAACTTTCACAATCAGATTTCGTACAAATTATTTCTATCTCAATGACCAATTTTTCTGCTTTGCAATGCGGAAATGGTAACTCAAATATTATGATAGTCTTGATTCAATGTATCCAATACAATTTAAATAGGCTCACTAACAACGAGTGGTCGTATTTCTGATGTTAGTTTGTGCATGTAAAGGTGAATGGATTCTTTGGCCAACTCCAAAGTAGATGCTAGTTTATTAGAATGCTATAACTAGGTTTTATCTATGGTTATGCTAGCCCTAATGATGCTAGTATATATATATATATATATATGAGCAAATAATTCCTAGCAATTGAGAAAAATTCATTTTTTAAACCAGCAGTACAAGTTATCCAACTATTTGAAACTTAGAATAACAAGCGTTTGAGGAATGGATGCAATTATTTGAGATTACGAGGAAGTAGCAACAGAAACTCAATCAAAAACAGCAATTGTATGCCTACTACTTCACATAATCAGAATAATCTACCATTTTTATCTCATGTTAGATCTAGAAATACAAAAACTATCCTGGACTGATTGCTGTTTAGAAAACATTGCAATGTGCACTATATTCATCCTCAATATATCCTCATATGTGATGTCCATCACAATAGTGACGATATTGCAACCTATATAACAAATGTAGAACAACTTCATAAAATGAATAGACTTCTTTCAGAATTTTTAAACTATGACTTACTTGAATATATTACAAGGGATTTAATCCTAAAAATCCGCGTAAAGCTTGAACATAAATTTTAACCAATACAATATGCGGGGATGTAAAAGAAAACCATCAGCATAATACTATGTATATTCAAAACTATAATTCCATCAACCAATATCTAAGAGCATTTTGACTCCACAAAACTCTAAGCTGTTACCAAAAAGGAGTACTTATAAACAAAATTTTGCAAAAAAAAAACTTCAGCTACAAAACCTAGACCTGATTTACTGCTATCACTGTGTACATAAATACTATTTGAAAAAGATTGCATCAAAACAGTAAACATAATCAAAAATGAAGTAAGCTACAACACAGATGATAATGCTGCATTAACAGAAAACAATGAAAACTTTTGTGATTAGTTGCACCAACTTCAACCAGCCACACAAAGGAACTTCTCATCCTGACCAATGTGTTAAAATATAATATAAATCGCATATCCATACGTGGCACTATTAGCATCACAATAGACACTGGCATCAATTAATCTGATGAATCCTGCAATAAAATTTTCCTTACTTTTCATCAATGTTTAAACATGGAGAAAATACAAAAATGCTTTCACCAATAGCATATAGTTTTATATAAATACTGTTTTTGAAGTAATGTATAGTCAGATTAAACCTTTATTCCAGCTGTAAATTAACATTTCATAAATTTGATTGAATTACATCAGGAACTCAGTTACTTATGAATTCTATGCAGAGATTTATTGCAAATATATTCAACATTTATAATTAATTTTAACAATTTTTGTGTACAATGATTTTTAAGGATATATTTGCAAAAAATCTACAAATGACAATTTATTTTTAAAAAATATACATTACATTGATATAATTTGAATGAGAAAACTTTCTGTTTTTATAAAAAATTAAAGGCAGCACCAAAAATTAGTGATTCAGTATATAGTCAGCTTTACTGTGGCATTCTTCAAAACCATATAACACACAATATGTATTAATTAATTTTCATATCAACACAAAATATATTAAATGACACTTTTTACAAACAAGAGAATAGAGTGCCAAATTGAAAATTTTGAAATTGTTTTGGTTATAATGTTGGAGAAATTTCAATATGCAAAATGAATACCTTTGCAAATTTCACCTATATATATATATATATATATA
>CABFPE010000815.1:264000-276915 GCA_900660155.1 Hofstenia miamia
ATATTTTTCAAAAATTTGTGTCCTTTTCATGTTTGGATCAGGGAGGACTGCGGCTATGTGTACACCAAAAGTAGGCAATCATTCTTCACATTTAATTTTAATTGATATTTCTCCATTTTGAGACACCATAGTTTAGTTTTGTATAACTGCTTTGAAATTTGATAAGAAGGGGTTAATATTTGCAATTCCTTCAATAAGATTTGTGTTACAATTACTTTTGTTGAATATGTTGCTTACATGCGTCACTCTCATTTCTATTCTTTAATGGTTGTGTATAACAATAACTTATTATTATATTTTCAGGTAAAATAAATATATGATAAACTAACGATCAGTTGGAAATTTATCTAAATATCATTTTACATCATTCCAAATAACGATCATAGAGATATGTTTTATTCAAAATATGATTTTTTTCAAATTGTGAGCAATTACAGTTTAGATTTAGATAAACAACTGAATAAAATTAAGACACGGGTGTCTCAAGATTAGTGTAATTTTAGGCTGAAATTCAAAAACTGACGTTTTTCTAATTTAGATGGACCAGAAAATGGGATAATTACTTCAAAGCAGTATGTTAAGGAAGGAGAAGTAGCTTCAGTGACCTGCTCATTTGAATGTAATCCACCTGCAGATTTTAGTACATCAACGCCTGACTTTGAAATAGTGAATCCTAATACAATAAAGTGGGTTATTAATGAGTTTTCTTATAAGGCAAATACTATTGAAATACTATGTAATGCTGTAAATGTCAAAACTCATGAACGCTCATCAATATCAACAACTATTGAATTCCAATGTAAGAAAATTAATATTTCATTTTGAATTAAATCTTTGTCTAGATATTTCACTTGTATTCAAGGAGAACTTAGCGGTAAATGAGGATGATAATCTAACAATCGAATGTTCAGCAGTAGAAGCCAACCCAGAAGTTCACTCAATGAAATTATATCAGAGTTCTTCTTTATTGAAGGAGGAGAGTGGAAATACTGTTTCATATCAAATGTTAAACGTCTTAAGAGAGGAAAGATCGACTTTAAGATGCGTTGCTGAAAATGGAGTAATTGAGAAACAGAAAACTTCCGAATTTGATGTATTTTGTGAGTAATGTTTACAGAAGCAACAAATTTTCATTATATACTAATATTATTAAAGTTCCTGAATATTTGGATAAACTCAAATCACGTCTTATATGAAAGCAGTTGGCATTATTTGAAATTTTCATTTGACTTTCTAGACAGAGGAACTGTGATAATTCGATGCTTAAAATACAAATTCCGTAACAAGTAAAATATTTGTCCTCTTTAATTAAAACCAAAAGTACAACAAGAGAAAAAATGGACTAACATAATATTCTGAATTGAGATATTCAAGGAAGAATTAAGATATTAGCTATTCAAATGGATTTAAAATGCAATTGTTAAAAAATCACATTTCTGAAATCTACTAAATTTTCTTACATGCTTGCATAAAAAAATAATGTAAAAATGCCCACATATTCGAATTAATGGCTTTGCATTTTTAAGTTTTAATTTTGGTGTTCCAGCAATTATGCATTGCGTTTTTCGATTTGATTATTGAAATCTAAACTTTTCCCAGATATACTTCTCTAGGATTGGAAAATTATAAAATACTAACATAATTAAGTTATGTTTTATCACACATCAAATATCTTAAATATATATTGAAAAAATTCATTAAGAAACTACACCAAAAAGTTATTGTTGGCAATCTTTCCAATTTTTTTACTAAATTCCTTACCTTTTACATTTTGAATTTTAAAATAATCAATAATAATTCGCAATTGACACAAAATAAGGTAGCACATTTTGGGTCATTCGCACATTTAAAAAGTTTTGGTACATATATATTATCCTAATATAGTTAGCATTCTCATGAGATGCAATATTACTTTTTTTTCACAGGTAGTTAATTGAAAACAGCAGAAATAATAAATGCTATCTGCAAATAATTATGATTATTAAAATTTATAATTTTTGTTTGTGAAAGAAAATCTGCAAGATATCTGCAAGTCAAATGATAAAATAAATATTTAAGATGGTCCAGAAGGCATTGTGTTCAAAGAAATATGTGCAGTAAAAGAAGGAGATGATATGAGCATCAGCTGTACAGTAACTTCATATCCTGAAGCCGATTTTTCAAAGTCTTCCTCAGATTATAGTGTTGGGTCACCAAACTCTATTACTTGGGAGTTCAAAAAAGTTCAGAAAAGAAAAAATGCTTCAACAATCAGTTGTACTGCTTTTAATGAAAAGACTCTTAAAACAATCACCAAAGTAGGCATAATTCTTGTATACTGTATGTTCTTTTAAAACTTGGCTGCATTTCTAAATTTATAAATTAGATGGTCCACAATCAATGAAATTCCAAGAAATTTATTATTTTAATGAAGGGGAAAATGCTGAAATTACTTGTTCAGTTGAATCATATCCATTGGCTGATTTTTCAAATTCTGACCACTTTGAAATATCTTCACAAAGTGCAATTACATGGAAGTATCAAAGTATTTCACGTTCTCTAAATGGATCGACTGTTAAATGTCATGCATACAATCAGCAAACTCAACTGTCCAAACAAATTATCACTCAAATAGTTGTTTATTGTAAGTATTTAATACTATTCTATAATGAAATTGGTTCTTATATTAAACATGCCTACAAATATTACTATAAGTAATATATATATCTTCTTACGCCTTTGTGTTATTAAATATTTTAACCATTACTAAAATTTGAAAACAATCTGGCCATTTTTGGGTTTTATTTCCATTGCAGCATGCAAACCACCGTTTTATGAATTGTAAATATAGATATATATTTTTTTAATGCAATTTTTTTATGCCATTAATTAAGAATAGATTTTCTTACGCCATCACATAAAAAAAACATTTTGCAGAATAAAATATTTCCTGAATTTAATTCATCGAGCTTTAAAGCTTAATCTTAGTAATGAAATTGCTAAGTGACCGTTCTCCATTTCATATATCAGCATATATTACCTCTAATCAATTGCATAATATTATTTTTTAATTTAATATTGCACATTATTAAGAATTTTTGTTAATTGAACGAAATATATCGCTTTTAATCTAATGTTTTATAGAACAAACGACTGCCATTACTTTAGAATTCATATGGCATAGGCCACAGTGTATTACTAAGCAAATTTCACCTACTATGTCTAACTGGCCTTAAGAAAAGAATAATCTATTTCTAATGGAAGTCTTGTTAAATTTTACAGCCTCAAAAATTGCTGCAGTGCAATGTAATTGTTTAACTTGTCGAAATCATAATAAAGTTTTTACCAAATTTGGGTTGGGTCTTTATTCTATCTATATTTGTATGTTTGGGCTGGCTAACGCCCTACAGTTTCATGCTGCAATTTTTTAAGAATGTGTAAAAATAATTAGTATATAAGTATAAAAGTATAAAAACGTGGGGAAAATTTTATTAGTTTCACCCTACGACATCGCATTTGCAAACAATGTGTTAATTTTATTATGCAGACAAATTTATTATTTTGAATCAGAAACATTTAAGAGCTTTGTATTAAAGCATTTATCTTTACTGTCTTATAGAACTTAAATCTATTATTAGTTAATTACTTATAACTATATACATTTGCACCAGAGATTTGACTCTAATTTTCTTCCCTTCTATTAATATTGTGATTTTGCTTATTTCACTTTTTGCACTATATATTGCTTTCACTTTTCTCAATAATTTATTTCAATTTGAGCTCAAATATTTTGGATCCGTCTCTGAATAAAACATTAATTTTCCCCAAAAAGATTACATGCTTAAAACTCACAATCTAATATAGATATTTGAAATCTGGAAGCACCATAAGATAGAAAATTGTCTCCTTTTTCTTATTCATCTAAAATTCATGATTTTGCTCTGTCTCGTCCAAGTTACAACTTTTAAATTTTGCACGACGCACCTATATTAGACACACACAGTTTGCTTTTAGAAAACAAAATATTTTAAAGTAGTTGTTGTTCCAAAGGACATTAGATCACTTCATTATCTGAGCACTATGTTTGGAAATAATTTGAATATTTTTACAAAAATCGGATTTCTTATTGAAAAAATTCTTATTTGCATGTACTCCAAGCATAAGAATAAGTCTCAGCATAAATCTTCCTCGTTGTATAGATGTATCTATGAAAACGCTTTCAATATTTCTTAAAAGGCTTAGATAAAGTTGTTTAAAAATGTGGTCAAATCGGTTTGTTAAGTAAATGTAACACTAGTGAAATAGTGTGAATATGGCTTCTCTGACTGCTTTTGCTTAAGGAGACCAATACTCTAATTTACAGTGTCATTGCATTGTAGATGAAAGTGAGAACGCATTTTGAGTAAATGAAAATTTAATTTTTAGAATTTTAATGAACAATTAAAAATACTAAAATAGCTTAAAAAATTCTTGATTTACCGATATTTATTTCAATTGAACTGTTACTTTATGGAATTTCATACTGACGTGAAAAATTTAGATGGCCCTGATAGTGGTAGCATTACTCCACAATTAACAATCAAGGAAGGAGAATCAGCAAACGTGACGTGTTCTTTTCAATCCTATCCACATGCATCATTTATCTCTTCATCTGCGAATTACCACGTCATCTCTGATAATTCAATCAAATGGCAGTTCAGTGATTTGAAGTCAACTGACAACAACAAAATAGTCAATTGCACTGCATATAATGAAAAAACTAAATTAACAAAATCAATAACAACTACGATAATTGTACAATGTAAGTATTTATTACGATTTTTTTTGTAATATACGTTTTCAGATCTGTACTTGGAATTTAACAGTTCATTTGAATCTATTGAAAACGAGGGTCTAGAAGTTAGTTGTAGTGCAAAGAGATCCAACCCACCAGTTAACAGTATACAATTGTTGTTGGGTAAAAATATTGTTCACCAGGTGAATGCAGATACCTTAACGACTACATTGGTACCCACGTCAGATGATAATTATAAAAAACTTTACTGTGTTGCTGATAATGGTGTGGAAAAGCAAACCAAAGAAGCTAATTTAAAAGTATATTGTAAGTAATTTTCCATATGTACAATTTTAAAAATTTTAAACAAACAAAATCTTGACTTTGCTAAATTAATAGATACACGTTCTTTGCTAACAAAGCAAATATTTTTTAAAATTCATTAATTCTTCTCAATTATTTTAATTAATTGTCACAATTGAATTTAAGAGTAGGAAAACTATTGCGATATACAATGATCTTTTCATTTTTACCTGATTTCAAAAAATTGAACTCATGAAAGTATTCGAAAACTGAAATCTGGGAGTAGTAGCAAAATGAATTGGTTATAAACACATTGTCTAAGTTTATACAAAGAAAAACACAGAATTTTTTAAAAATGACTACTAAATTCACAATAGAAAAAACTTTATTTAAGAAAACATTATCTTATATCAAACCCCACCAATATTTATTGTAAATATTACTTTTACTGCACCAAATCGAATTAATAACATACAAATCAGTGTAAGGCACTAATAAACGGTAATCGCCTTCTATAAATTAATTTGTTGCTGAGGGCTTTAATTGATTGTAATGTGAAAGTCTACAAGTAGATATTTTGAAATAATAGAAACATGAGTTCTGCAATATAATCAATGTATATAATTGGAAAATCAACAATCCTAAAATTAATTATAGGAATTAACAAAAATAATACCAGCATCCATCCAAGAACATGTTTCATCTGCAGTAATGTCACAAGTGGTACTAAACATGTAATTTATAAGTCGATGTGAATAGATTAAACTTTATTTATATATTTGCTGAACTCATGTTTCAATATTTTTATAATTTATGTTTTAATTTTAAAAACTTTTTGCTTTTTGATCAAAAAACGAGTGTGGATTTTTTTGTGTTCGCTAATCAAAACAGAATTTACATAAATTGTGTTAATAATTTAATTCAGCAAAACAAAACATAAAAAGAATATAGACAATTGTATGTATAGAAAATTCAAAAAGAAATTATTGCCGGCCTTTGATATACTGGCCCAATGCCAGCAGACCACGAAAACTTATAATTGCAAGGATGCCATAAAAATGTTACTGCAGCATTGTGCTTAAAACTAATCACTCTATCATATTCATATGTACTATACTTCATTTCTATTCCTCTACTTCAAACCAATATTAACATTATTTTGAAAACGATCTTATGTGAAATCTCCATTCAAAGACACACTAAATTAATAAAGACGAAAATATAACAAAATAGTGTAAAATAATTAAAGGGCGAAGTAATATTCTAAGAAAATCAGCAATAACAAAGCAAAAAACTCTCATATTTAACCAAAATTAATAAACAGAATAAAATGTAAAGCTTAGTCTAATTAAAAAAACAACACCATGTCATATACAAATGAAACAGTTATGCAATAGCAGCAAATTTTATTTTCCTGGTTTGTAAAGCATGGTAGCTTTTCCACAACTTATTTACAAGACTAACAAATCCTTTATAAAAAACGTTAGGTAATTGAGACCAAATAGAATGCACATTTCATTCTTAAAATTTAGGAGCAATGCAATTTCGGCAAACAAGTTGGAGCAACACTTTTTACATGTAGAGGCATTATTTTAAAGAGTGCATAAGCATTTTGAGCAAAGTAGAATAAATGTGGTGCTGGCTTTTTGAGGAACCCTCTTGATAATAAATCAGTAAATACTACTGGAAGATCCGTGTTGAAATCAGAATTAATAAATTTTTCTTTCTTTGTTATGTAGCCTGCAATAAAATAAATTGCAGTGTTTTCTTCACATCTCGATTTATCTACAGAATCATTTAGGAATTCCACATTTATTGAGATATTTAACGTGCAATGACATGAGTGAATCTCTTTCAACTTATCACGAGACAGATTCATTTTATTAAAGAGATTCATTCGTTGAAGTCTTGTTTGACTTAAAATTTGATTTACTGATATATATCGACAATCACCGGTCACTTGGCGAAATGTGCCGAATTCTCCTTCCAGCCATTTTGGAATCTTCAACTTAGTCTATCATTCTCCTTTGGAAGGGAAAAACTGTTCTTTTAGTGTCTTTATTATAGTTGGATTTACAGCCATGTACACTGAATTTGCGTACCATAATTTTAGAATGTTATGATAAGCACAGGCAACCACTGCTTATTACAATGAGTAATGTTTAGTAAACCAGAGAGGATAATAAAACAATCTTGCTTACAGTGATCAAAATGATTTTTTGCTCGTTAATTTTCGCACAATTATCAAGTAAATATTGTCCTAAAGTATTAAGTATGTCCTTGTTCCATTGCAATCTGAGTGCATGTGTAAAAACCTTTAAGCAACGTCATATTAAGTTTCCAATATGCGAGCTTAATGAAAATGTAGCTCATGTGAACAAAGTAAGAACAAATGGGTGATAATGTTTCTATGGACTTTCTAAAATTAGCACACAAATATAAAATGTACAAACTATTACTGAATTAAATTTCAATTATGTGTAGTTTCCAACCGGCTATATTTTGTAGTTTTTAATGAAATACCAATTACATAATAAAATCAACGATTCGTAGCTCAAGAGAAAATGATCATAATTAACAGAAAACTAAACTAACTCAAGAAATATCTACAAGTTCAAAATATAATGAAATATTATATTGATAGCTATCCAAATGCATGATTTTAAAACGAAATTGTAAATTAATAAACTGCAATTCTAACAAAAAATCACGACAAAATCACTTCTAAAATCAGAATATAGAAACAATTTTAATGGGTTAAATAATAATTATATGGAAAATGTAAAATTACCGCGAGGTATTTATAAATTCCAAAACATCGCCCTACAAAATATTCTGTTGCTACTTGGAGTAATACAAACGCATTAAACATTAACCAATCACATTCGACTTGTAACCTAGAAACAATTTATACTGACCTGCGAAACTTTTTGAAGTATCGGAATAATATTGGTTTTGGCAATGGCTTTGTTATTGTTTTTGGGAGCTTAAGTTTGTTCTAAGAAACTAATTGTCAATTATTTGTCACAGATAAACAAAATTTTTTCGTTATATGAAAATATATTTTCCTTTGTTTTAAATTCGTTAAAAACCTAGGATTTTAATTTAAATGAATTAATATGAAATGAAAGATTGTTTAGTTAATTAAATCTTTTAATTTTGAAATATATTTATTATATATATTGGAAGATTTTAAAACTTATTATCATTCATTATCATTGTAGTGAACAAGACGTGCTCAAGACATATGGATGGGAAGTTTTTTAAACTTTGGGGACTAACCTTAGGACTTATTTTAGATGGTTTGTGTCTAATTTGGTAAAAAGCTTAACAAAAATCTGCTGGGGGTTGATGAAAATTCATTAGTTTAATTTTGGTTTGGGTCTATCAAACTCAATTGGGGCCTAATAAACACACCCTGACAATAAATTTTCAAAAATAATTTCACAATATGATCATTTACAAAATATTTGGGCTACGACACTCTTAGTAGTACATCATCCTTGTTGTAGAAGTAAAAAAATATAGAGCTACTAGTAGGATCCAATCAAATTCGACACACCCCCTTCGACACATCCTTCCTAATAGAACCAATTCGCTGCAGAGAGTCCCTTTCTATTTGGGAATATGCTTTCATAAGTGGATTTTTCTTTATCACAATTTCTTGAAGATATTTCACAAAGTTTTCCACCCGATCGTTATCTAAAGAAATTTCTTGCCAATGTCATCAAACCCGGAGGCTAGAGGGCTTAACCCTCTCCTGTTATTTAAAAACTGAATTTTTCATATGATATTTTCAAGATTTTATCATTTTTCTTAAATTGACGTCATTTTAGTATAAAATTTCTATGAAATTTTGTTGTAATTACTGTACTTTTCAAGAAAACTTCAAGGTTATTATGTCAGTAATTCACAAATGATATATTAAAGCAATAACTTGCTTAACTTTTATATATCAATGCAAGCAATAAATACAATGCTTCAATATTACTTTTTAAAAGCAAGTGAAGGCAAATATGAAGGTGGCGGCTTGTAATTCAGTTTTCTTCTGAAAAGGAGCCTGCCTTTAACAATGAGTCATTAAATGAACAAGCTAAAACTGAAATATTGAATAATAACCAAAGTTGAACCAAAATTATTTTAGCATGTACGAATTCTTAAACTTTCTTCAATCGCGCAATACTTTGACAACAGTTGCAGACGTTTATAATTATTTCAAAATGTGTATTTTCTTTTTTGACAATTTCAAAATGTATGACATGCATGCAAATTTAATATAATGTTGCAAGCAGAATTTGTTTGCAAGAATCCCCATTGAAAACTCCTTCATTGCAAGAAATCCTTTTTATTAAACATGATTGGGTACAGAAGCAAGCCAAATCTTGTTTTGATTTCTTGGAACATATTTTATGTATTATTAAATTGAGGTTTAAACAGGTTAATATTGTAGCTTGAACAACAAAGTATTTTTTAAGGAAACATTAAATGCGTAAGTTATGCTAGATTTAAAAAACTTTCGTGACTCAAAAAATTTAGCAGTCTAACAAGATTGCATTACCTGTGGTATTTGGAAACACACATTATTTTATAATGAAAATTCCGATTTCTTGAAATTTATTAAAGTTATTCTCTTTAATTAAGTCTCAGAAAATATTGAATTTTTAATGTCATGGGGTATCAGCTAACCCCAAACATTTGTGCAATATCTGATGCATAGGCTTTGCATCCCTAATTGGGGCAGTGACAGCGCGCAACACTGGGAAAATTGTGTTTTATATTCAATAAATCGCTCTATTTTATACAAATGAATATTAACATATTTACACTGTACAGGTTAACATGCATTGGTCTGGCCGAGACTAGTACCGGTACCAATATTACATTCCGCCCCAGGCCAGGCTAACTGTTTTCTCTGAATTTTCCAACGTCTTCATTAAAGCTGCTATTTCTCCAGATCTACTTGCCAACTTTATATCTCCCGCTCGACTATGCAACCAGCATAGTAAAATAAGGTAAATATGGCTTCTCTGACTGCATTAGCTTAAGCATGTCAATACTTTGATTTACAGTGTCATTGCAATGTAGATGAAAGTAAGAACGCATTTTGAGTAAATGAAAATTTAATGAGTTATTAAAAAATTTCTTGATTAAACGAAATTTATTTCAATTGCAATGTTCCTTTATAGAATTTCATACTGACGTGAAAAATTTAGATGGCCCTGATAGTGGTAGCATTACTCCACAATTAACAATCAAGGAAGGAGAATCAGCAAACGTGACGTGTTCTTTTCAATCCTATCCACATGCATTATTTATCTCTTCATCTGCGAATTACCACCTCATCTCTGATAATTCAATCGAATGGCATTTCAGTGATTTGAAGTCAACTGACAACAACAAAATAGTCAATTGCACTGCATATAATGAAAAAACTAAATTAATAAAATCAATAACAACCAAGATAATTGTTCAATGTAAGTGTTTTAAAAAGATTATTTTTAAAATATGTTTCAGATATGTAATTGGAATTTAACAGTTCATTTGAATCTATTGAAAACGAGGGTCTAGAAGTTGGTTGTAGTGCAAAGAGATCAAACCCACCTGTTAAGAGTATACAATTGTTATTGGGTAAAAATATTGTTCATCAGGTGAATGCAAATTCCTTAACGACTCCATTGGTACCCACTTCTGATGATAATTATAAAAAACTTTACTGTATTGCTGATAACGGAGTGGAAAAGCAAACAAAAGAAGCTAATTTAACTGTTTATTGTAAGTAAACGTCTATTAATCTAAAAATTACATTGTGAATAGAATATAAAGTTTTTTTCAAATATTCATATTTGAGTTTTTGATATAATCACTATTGTCATAAATGATCTACTTAGCCTATTTTACATGTCAAAGCTTTAAATTGCACAATTATTCATGTCTGCATTATTCATTAGTTTGTGCATATTTGCTTCTGAAAAACGTTGATCTCTAATTTTTACGCTTCCATAACCAATAATATTTAAGTTTTACACAACTTTCACAATCAGATTTCGTACAAATCATTTCTATCTCAATGAAAAATTTTCTGCTTTGCAATGCGAAAATGGTAACTCAAATATTATGATAGTCTTGATTCAATGTACCCAATACGTTTCAAATATTTTAACTAACAACGAGTGGTCGTATTTCTGATGTTAGTAGTGCATGTAAAGGTGAATGGATTCTTTGACCAACTCCAAAGTAGATGCTAATTTATTAGAATGCTATAATTCCTTTCTCAAACCAACAGTACAAATTATCCAACTATTTGAAACTTAGAATAACAACACACCATTCTCTGGTAAAATAGATACTGTCTCCCAATTATTTGAGGAATGGATCCAATTATTTGAGATTGCAAGGAAGTAGCAACAGAAACTCATTCAAAAACAGCAATTGAATGCCTACCACTTCACGTAATCAGAACAATCTACAATTTTATCTCTTGTTGGATCTAGAAATACAAAAACTACCCTGTACTGATTGATAGGTTTAGAAAACATTAAAGTGTGCCCTATATTCAATCCTCAATATATATTCATATGTGATGTCCATCACAAAAGTGACGATATTGAAACCTATATAACAAATGTAGAACAACTACATAAAATGAATAGACCTCCTTCAGAATTTTTAAACCATGACTTATTTGAATATATTATCAGGAATTTTATCCTATAAATCTTCGAAAAGCTTTAACATAAATTCTAACCAATACAATATACGGGATGTAAAAGAAAACCATCAGCATAATACTAAATATTCAAAACTGTATTTCCATCAACCAATATCTAATAGCATTTTGACTTCCACAAAACACTAAGCTGTTACCAAAAATGAGTACTTAAAAAAAATTTTGGAAAAAAATCAACTTCAGCTACAAAACCTAGACCTGATTTACTGCTATCACTGTGCACAAAAATGCTATTTGAAAAAGACTGCATCAAAACAATAAACATAATCAAAAATGAAGTAAGCTTCAACAAAGATGATAGTGCTGCATTAACAGAAAACAATGAAAACTTTTGTGATGAGTTGCACCACCTCCAACCAACCGCACAAAGGAATTTCTCATCGTGAACAATATGTTAAAATATAACATAAATCGCATATCCATAAGTGGCATTATTAGCATCACAATAGACACTGGATTTGTCGCATCAATTAATCCTGCAATGAAATTTTCTTTGCTTTTCATCAATGTTTAAACATGGAGAAAATACAAAAATGCTTTCATCAATTGAATATAGTTTTATATAAATACTGTTTTTGAAGTAATATATAGTCAGATTAAACCTTTATTCCGACTGTAAATTCACTTTTTTAAAAAATTTTATTGAATTACATCAGGAAACTCAGTTACTTATGAATTCTGCGCAGAATTGTATTGCAAAGGTATTCAACATTTATAATAATTTTTAAACATTTCTTGTACAATGATTTTTAAGGATATATTTGCAAAATCTACAAATGAAAACTTATTTTTAAAAAATATATTGCTAATGAATTACATTGATATAATTTTTGACTGAATAAACTTTGTTTTCATAAAAAAATTACAGGCAGCACCAAAAATTAGTGATTCAGTATATAGTCAGCTTTACTGTGGCATTCTTCAAAACCATATAACACCCAATATTTATTAATTAATTTTCATATCAAAACAAAATGTAATAAATGACACATTTTACAAATATGAAAATAGAGTGCTACATTGAAAAATTTTGAAATTGTTTTGGTTATTATGTATGAGAAATTTCAATATGCAAAATGAATACCTTTGCAAATTTCACCGCAATATATATATATATATATATATATATATA
>CABFPE010000815.1:277425-306489 GCA_900660155.1 Hofstenia miamia
TATATATATATATATATATATATATATATATTAGTTATCTTATCAAAATGTTTTTTGTTCAAATTCTTGTTCCTCAAAGAAGGACTTTGTGTTAATATGATGTCTTTTTTTACGTGAAATAAGTGCTTAGAACTAGAAAATCTACACAAATATGGAATAAATGGAAATATCTGATAATATTAATGCCATATCAGAATCGAAGCAGGGTGGTACTGATCAGTTCTGGTCACCATTAAATTCACTTCACCAGTTAAAACCAGTTCAATTGTGTACACTGTACAGTTGTGAGAAAAAGTTAGTTGATCATATTTTCAATTCACTAATTTGGATAAAGTCGACTTCTTTGAATAAATACAAGTACATAATGTAATAGTGCCATTGAACATTGAAGGATCGAAATATCTAAACAATAGCACAAATTTAATTTTAACTCTCTAACCTTTACCGTTATTCATTGCAAATGAATAGTAATAGTTATGATTTAGAACTCATAGAAACTCTTAGTAAATATGCCCATTGCTCACTGTGCCTTTAAATGCACAAATCAATAAGATCCAATAATTAAATCATTGTTAGATTATATTTCCAGACTGAACGTCACATTTAATAAACTTTAGTTTGCGGAATTTTGATTTATGGATCACCACAGAGTGTTAATGTAACATAATAAAGAAGAAATTTGATAATTTGAATGATGAGCTAGCAATGATTTTTGATATTTACAATTGTACGGACAAATGCTTGTAGCCAAAATGTTTGAAAAAAATTTGAGGACGATTCACTCCTTATTAATTTTACCAAAGCCACGCAGATGATAAAATGTGGGAAGTAAAAGTTGTAGGCGCAGTTACTTGTTTTGATTATAAAAACTATGAAAACATATTTACAATATTTATTATAAGTAGTTACATATCAGAAGGAATAGTTATGAAATAAATTCTTTGGAATTACTTCCTTCTTGTTAATTGTTTGATTTATAAAATACAATGCATAGCTAAGTGATTGGTGCATAATAGTGGTCAGGATAACATGACGAGAGCGATTCAAGGTTCGTAGTCCCTGATTGCAAACTGCACTTAAGTTAGGTATACTGATAGAGGTCTTACTCAATTGTTTGCTTAGCTATCTATCTATTGATTTCATTTAACATATAGTAACAAATTAGATGAAGGCAGTTTAGCCAAACATAGGGATTAACTGTATATGTTTTAGATACAAATTATTTACTATAATTGACTGATACGGGACTGTAATATTAAATGATTAAATGTAGCATAGGAAGCTGTTATTTTATTAATGGTAATATTTAATGGTTTTTTAATTAAGCAGCTAGTGTCATTACCTTTGATTGCTTGAGATAAAATCATGCACAGATTATTTAAATGAAATGAATGGTTTTCCAAATGAGCTTACGTCGAATTATGTCATGAATATTAATTTTGCACTTCACTAAGCTAAGTTACACGCAATCTTTGTACTTGAGTTGAGGCATTGTTGAACAGAAAAGGAAGGATTAGTTGTTGATTGATGAATTAGCATTGGTGGATGCCCAGCTGAAGACCTCAGATAGAAATTACCTAAATAGTAATTGTTACCTAAAGTGTTAATCAGAGCTTATATCTAAGTGTAACAAACGTTTGATTATTGAAGAATTTTTTAGAAATCTTCATGCCAATATAGCCAAGGAATAAATTTATAGATTCATTTAAGCAGGTATGGTGTGGAAGAAGATACAAACATGGCGGCTGTGAAAGGACGCAAGAATCCAAATAACATCATGGAAAATTAATAACTAAGTTACTCAAATAATAGAACCTCTCCTAAGATGCAGCAAAAGTGTTGTAAAGGAAATTGATTTTTGCAATCAAGAAGGGGAACTGCCAGAAGAATTTTTTTGTTGTTAATGTCAATCAAGATTGGATTTAACTTAAGTGTAAACTACAAACAAAAAGAAGAAGATCACTACTTGCAGCATGGAAAAAATGGCAAATCAAATGAGAAAAAATAGTGATAAGAAAGCTAAACAAAAACCACAACAGACACCCAGAGCATCGACTACAAGCTGATACATTCATCATTTTTTAGATTACTTATCAATCAAATATTTATACAATAATTAGTACTTTCTGATTTATGATATATAACAATCAGTTTTCATGAATCAGTGTGGAACAAACTAGAATTTTTTTCAGGAAAATAGTTGCACCATGAAGTACTACTAAATTTGAATATAAAATAGATAAACACCAAAAACTGACTGTTATTTTTAATTTACAATGACAACTGAAGTTAAAGTATGACCTATCATTGTGTTTCTACTGTTAATGTAGATTCCTTAGCAATCCAATTTCTATATAATACTAAGTAACAAAACACTATATAACAAACTATAATTTTTTTTCCAGAAAATGGTTGCACCACAAATAGCTACTGAATTTGCCCTATTGGGCATTGTCACCAAAACTAGCTCCTAGGCCGTGATATTTAAAAAGCTTATGGATTCTGAAAGGACTGGCAAAGGAAATTGGTTGGGAACAATAATAGTTTCCGCAATTGCATGACCAAATCTTTGAAAAATCACTGACAGTTTCAGCTACAAACTTTGTATTTCTTAATTATCAATACATACATATTAAAAATTTTACATTTCTGAATATGGATTCCACCTTCTTTTGATAGATGTCTCACTCTCATGTATAAAATACATTATGGAAACATTGTTGTGCTTACATAGTGTAAGCATATTGTGGCATAACTGCATCAATTATCTATTTTAATTTCGACATTGATGAATTTAGCTCTTTGTAAACTGTTCAGTTTTAGTTAAATTACTTCCGTTAATTATTACACAGTTTTTTTGTTAGATTAAAATGTTATTGTAAAAAACCTGTTCTATTTACTCATGTTAGCAAGAGTGTACTGTTGTTTGATTTCTTTACCAGATTTGTTTGTATAAATATGTGCGATTTATTCATTTATGTCAATTCAGTATTCTCAGAAAATACTTTTTACTTTTTATATTGACTTTATGTTTTGCTAAATTATGTGTTTCTAACTTTCTCATTGCACAGCTAAAGGGCTTGCTTGTTTTCCTTTAACTTACGTTAGGTGTATGGCTATGGCTGTTGTACTGCTTGTCATTTATTATTTAAATTGTTATTAATGATTTCACCTATTGAGATTAGAAATGCACTGTTTACGTTATTTTTGCTAAGCTGATAGGTTCACTAATTGCACCCAAGAGTTGGGCTTCTTTATTAATTAGGGCTAGTCTTATGTGAAGCTTCTTAAAGGTTTTCTGTATCGGGTCAGCCAAGTGTGGCCACTCTTCCCTAACACGATTTCCTCTTTTACTTTAACTTATATTAGGATAGGGTATAACAGCAGGAGGAGTTAATTATTTTGGAGCTTTGGTAAATCCATGCATTGACTCAAAACCCTCAATAAGCTAGGATAGTAGTATAGTTAGCTGATTTCATACTGATGCCACAATATGTGTCTATGAGGGATGTTCTTTCTAAATGGGAACACATACTTTGAGTAGTTTTCAATGTATACATATATACATTTATATCATTTGCAAATAACTGTAAATTATTAATATTGATCAAAATATAAGCACATGTGATGGCACACAATAATGAAAAATGCTGTTAAACTTTCTCCCTAGTGCTACTCAAATTTTAGTACATTTTTTGTCAAGAAGTGGTATAATTAAAAAAGTATTTGGCTTATACAATTGACATTTAGCTTGCATTGTGTTTACATGTTTATTTACAAAACTAAAGAGAATTTGGTAGAAAGCCTGAATGAAAAGTATATGGGTTTTGAGATTCATTTTACAAATTTTTTCTGTTACCATGGCAATTTTTTAAATGCCCAGGTATATTCTATTAAATAAATAAGTAAGCAATTAAATCTCCACTGTATTAATTTTAGCCAAATCTATAGATGATCAGTGCTCATATAAGTAGATTTCCAATGCAAATTTGAATCAAATTTGAGATAAATATATAAAATAAGAGCAATGCTCCAAAAAACTTAGGTCATTTCTGCTATGCATTTTGTACTTGGCAATGAGCTATAAGCAAGTCTTTTGCAAATTCAGTTTTCACTCCCTTATTCTTCCTAAATCAGATTTTTCATAACTATATCTTATTAGATATCTTATTTTTAGAAAATATTTTGAGTATTCTTATAGAATTTATACAGCTTAATCATTTTCTACCATTTTAATAAAATATTTGAACTCTTATAATTTCAATGGACAATGTTGAAGTTAAAGTTTATGTCAAAAAATATATTTCAATTTCTGAAGCTCATTTTATTTTAGATCCTAAACCTGCTAAAATAAAACGTACAAATTTTATAAGGGGTTATTCAATCCTAAAAAATATTGAGTTTCCAAATATCATGATGCTTGATGTTATTCTGATTTGAAAAAATATGTGTCAAAAGTGTCTATGCACTTAATAAAATATCTTACACTGCTACAAATAATGTAGAGCATCATAATCAATAAAAAATATTTTTGAATGTAGGAATCCTAACCTTAATTAATTCTTATTATATCTTGATTACCAAATTTGTATCATTATTGCTGCTAATAATGTAAAATACCAAAATTTTTAAATCAATATTTTTAAAGTTTTAGATAGTATTTGAAAAAATTGTTTAATTAAATTAGAACGCAGAAGGAACGTCAGGTATATGCAAATTTTTTCTAATTGTTTCAATTTATACAAGATTTGTAAAGTACAATTTATATTTAAAATCGTACGTAATCTCTTTCCTACATGTATAAATGAAAAATAAATAGTGTGTAATTTCTGAAACATTATTATTTTGGTTTTTAACAATAAATAATTCACAATTTCTCTAAGCATGAATTCTCCACCATTACTTATGCATAATATAGCTGTTCCTGGCTACTCATGAAACACTAGACTAAACTTGAAACTATAACATTCTAAATAATTTTTGTATGAAAATTGCAAGCAAATTATTGCTAAGACAAATAGAAGAGATAAACAAGGTTTATTTAAATATCATAGTAGCTCTAAAACTAAAAATTGAAAAATTTCCTGATTCAGCTGCTTAGAGATATAATTAACTTTTTTTAAATGTGTTAATGCATTATTTGTGTTAAGCACTAAGTGCTTGCAATTATATGTCGCACTAGTAAGCACTTGGCAGATGTTAATTTCCTGCTTAAATAATTTAATTTATCATAACTAATAATTTAAATTTCTCAAATACAAGATATTTTAAATCAAATTTTTTTAAGTTTTAGATAGTATTTGAAAAATTCCTTTCATTTAATTAGAAACGCAGAGGGAACGTCAGTTACATACAAAATTTTATCTAATTACTTCAATTTATGCAGTACTTGTAAAGTACAATTTAAATTTTAAAATCGTATGTAATTCTACCAAATGTTTTTACAATAATTAATACACAATTTTTCAAAGTATGAGTTCTCCAACATTACCCATGCATAATATAGCTGTTCGTGGCCAATAATTGTATACATAATATAGCATAGCAAATCGCAATTTGAAAAACATATGCGAGAAATAAAAATTGAAATTTTAGAAAATAATATGTGTTTTATTAGATAATGATTTATTAAATTATATTTAGAATATAACTAGTGGCATTATTATCAATAATATATGTTTAGAATTTTGCTATTATATATTCATTTAGATGGTCCAAACATAGTGACTCAGAAAAAAGACATCATAGTAAATGAGGGCAGCAGCACTACTGGTACTATCTCAATTCATTCCTTTCCAGCAGCAAATGTAAATTGCTCTTCTACAGACTTTTCTATTTCTGAAAATCTATTTGTTTGGAATATACAGAATGTTTCAAGAGATATGGATCAAACAATATATACTTGTTATGCGTACAATTATAAAACTGATGTTTCTATACCTTCATCAATGAAACTAGTTGTGCACTGTAAGTAAATATTTTATAAATATCTTACTAACACCTAGTTTCTAGATTCACCTGAAATCGAATTTATTTTGTTGGAAACACATGTCATTGAAGGAAATAGAATGAACCTTACTTGTTCTGTCATTCGATCAAACCCTGAAATTGCAAAGTTAAATATTTCTACTGTAATCACTCACAAATCTCTCTTAAACATTGACGTATTAAACTATGAACTGAAAGCAAGTAGATACATGAATGGGGACGTCAATTGCAAAGCAGAGAATTCAAAGTTTGAAACAATAATGAAAAGAAATCTTGTTGTCTACTGTAAGAATATATCTCTTTTACACTTCTAAAATTTTGTTTAGATGTTGATTTTAAAGTGAAGACTTCCCAAAATAGAACTGATAATTCAATTTTCACCTACTTCCTTTCAGAAATAATTTCCTTACCGAGTAACTTCATAGTGTCTTTGTACAAAAATGAAACGCAGGAATGGAATTACACAAACATTGATAACATTACATTTTCTCTTCCACTTTCAAATGTTTATTATGAATATCTCCTAGTGGCTTCTAATAATTTTACTTCCAAAAAAGTCATTTTAGACTTCTCTGTATCAATAAATGGTAGTACATATAAATTTCAATAATGTTAATAGACTTTCAAATGCTTAGATAAGAAAGAAAATGCTGGATTTGTTACATTTTTGGCTATTAGCAGTTCTTCGACATTTCTGTTAATCATTGCAATACTTGTAATATTTGGCGGACTTCTTTTTATTAGAAGTAAATTAGTTTTAATTACTAAAATTTTACAATTTTTAGGTTATCAATTTTCTAAAGTTGATGAAGAAATTTTGGTCAGTCGTGATGAGAATACTTACACAAATGCTACAGGTATTTTCCTGATTACAGTGCTTCAGGAGAAATGATTAATTGTATATTTTTTATCTTCCCCAACAAATTTGTTCTATATATATATATATAAATATATATATATATATATATATAAAGACCTTAAAGGTAGCAATTTATTGTAGATCAACTATCAGGACGCAGATACTTAAAGTATCACTCTCTTGTTTCAAAATGAATTTTGTTTCTATTTGAAGTAAGTGTTGATGAAAAGTTTAAGTTAAACTAAAAGTGAGAATAATGTTTCTAAAAGTAAAAATTTATTGAGAAAATATTAGCAATTTAATGTTACTCAGGTTATTATTTCAATTTTTTTTTAGAAATTTGGGATATTTTTTTAAATTTTTGGAATATGAAATCTTATTCAACATTTTGCAAATCTGTGGAATGTTCTCTAAAGTGTGTAGGTGGATGAATAAATTTTCCAGATTATTACCTGCTTTTAAGCACCACACTTGCTGAAAGAGTATACAATTGAAGCAGAGCCAGTACCATTTCAATTCTTCAAATGCTTAACTTTGGAAGCAGCAAGCATTAAATTTCAGAATATTTTTGCATTCTTGAATATTTGGGAAATGTTCTAATTCTTTGAAATTTTTAAATTTACTTGTTTCAGATATATAGACTTAAAACCAAGCATTCAATGTCACATAATAATTTTACTAAACACTATCTAATCAAAATTCCATTATTATTTTATATCTATTCTGATTGTCTAAAAATTATTTAAAGTTTTTACTTGAAAATAATTGTTATTTATTGAAATATTTTTTGTTAAATCATGGATATCAATTTTAAATAAATTTAGTAGGTGGTGTGCTCAAGGACGGCATTTCAAAAGAAAACGCCTATGCAACAACAACAGGTATCTGAATTGTTTTCAAAAGCTTAATTTTAGTTTAAATTTGCGTAAAATTTACTCTTTTTAGTTCTATCAATATTAACAAAGTTTGAAATATATACACTAATTCACAGTAAAAAGTTGCAAGAATTAATCTGAGATTTCTAGTACATAATTTTTAAATGAAAACTCGAGATTAGAAATAATTAGTATTCGCAAATTTTTTTTTAATGTTATTATATACGAAATTTTTACTCTGCATGCCCTAAATTAAAACGCATAAATTTCTAATATATAATTTATTAATATTCCGTGTGGTTGTATATAATATGGCATTGGTGAAAAATCAGCATGCATTCCTACTAATCTATCTTATTAATGCGTTGATGGACGAATGCTACAAATAATTAACTAACTCCTCCTGCTATTATAACCTATCCCAATAAAAATTAAAAGTAAACAGGAGATTATTTTAGGGAAAAGCGGCCAATCTCGGCCAACCTGATACAGATAACCTTTTAGAATAGTCGTATAAGACTAGAGTCCTAATTAGATTAAGAAATATGAAGCCCTAACTCTTGGGTGCAAGTGGTGAACCTAAGTGCTAAGTAAAATAACCCAAGCTTGGTGCGTTTCTCATCTTGTGCAATATAGGTGAAATCAATAATAACGATTTTCATTATGAATGACAAGCAGTACAAAAGCCCCAGCAGTACACCTAACCTAGTTAAAGGGACATGCCAGTCAATTCGTCCACCATCTGGGTGCCCTTTAACAACGCAGTTAGAGAATTAGAAACACGTATTTTAATAAAAGTATAAGTCAAAGAAAATAAAAGAAAAACGAATTTACTGAGGATAACCTGAAGAAAAATAAATTACCAATACTCGGATATATATTCAAAAGTTAACCAGTATAAGTAAACAAATAATACCATAGAAAATATAGGCAAACTGCTGGCAGGCTTCTGCTACAATTTTACTGTGATTCAAAATTAGCAGAAATTTAAACTAAAATATAAATTGCACCACTTAATTTGGCCAAATTACATTTGAAATAAATTCATAAGATTAATATTGAAATTGCAATAACTGAAGTAACATATTTTAAGAATATGCGTGATTTCAATTATTTTTGTACTTAGAGTTTATTGTATATTTGAATAGGCTCTAGTATAACTGGGAATGTATTCACAAACTGACATGTTGCCATACTTTTCTCAAAAATTTGTAATTTCTTCTAAAAATTGTTCACTTTTAAGTGTACAGCTTCAATAAAATAAAATATTTTTCATATTCATATGTTTTTCTGTTCTACAATATTTTAAGATACAAATATTTTTTAATTTTTAATTTTTGCATTCTTATGATATATATGCAATTAATATTAAGTGATGATTATTGCTATTTTTCCATTACATTATTTATATATTATCCCTCTTTTTGCTTATTTAAAAAGTGCAAAGTGAATTTACAATATTTATAATATTGTTTAGAATTTTATTCTCAAAATCCTGGAATTAAAGAAGAAAACCCCTATGCAACTACAATTGGTATTTTTTGCATATTCAGTGTATCATTTCTTTGAAGATTCACAATTATAATATCAAACACAAAATTGCAATTGATATTAAGTGTTATTTTACATGCAAATTATCCCATCATTTCACTTGAATTCAATTAGTGATTTTCTTGATCATACTTTTTAATGAAATTTTCAAATAGTAAATAATATTTCTTGATATTTTTAAAATTAATGCATTGCTTCTGGCTAAAAATGCCTATTTTCAACAATTGCTTTAATGTTGTGAAAAATTAATAAAATTAATTTTAAAATTGTATAAAAAAATATAAGATGGCTTACAAAATTATATTTTAAGGTTGGAGAAATCCATTAATATTTTACATACATTAATATACAAGCACAATTTTTATCAATAAAAACATTACTGCATTGTATTATTTATCTTTTTTCAAATTAATAAACTACTTGTATTTTATCAGTCTAGACCCCATTGAAATTAAGCTGAAAGTTTTCTAAGAAATTTGTGGATATTATTTTGATTTGGATTTCAAGGATTTGGTAACATGTAATAAACCTTAAGAAAAATCTTCATATTTTCAATTTTCTTAATTAATAAAAAATACATTTGCCAATCCAATATTATGCAGGGAATGGCCTACCCTTTTATTTATTTATCAGTTTTACAAATCATACATAATGGTGTATAGAGCTAGGGAATTAATCCAGTATTTGTAAACTACGCATCTTTAAAAATTCCCATCTAAGAGCAGATTTCATTGAAATTCCATTAATTTATATATACAAAGAATTCTTGCATAACAATGTTGCAAAGATAATGGTGTTCATTATAAATATAGTTAAAAATTTGAATTTTGATTGGATTTGGAAATATATTTAAAAATATTATATAAATGGAGTAGTAACACAGTAAATTCTTGAATAGTGCATAACCTTTTTTAAAATGCTGCATAAATTATTCCTATATAATTCATAATACAAAATTCAATTAAATGTAGTAGTATCTTCTTTTCATTCCACACATTTGAATTACATGGCATTTGCTTATGAACAATCTGAGTTCATTTTAATTTACATTTGTGAATATTTTTTAACTCATGTGAAATCTATTTCATGCATAAATACGTCTGCTTCAATTTATCACTTTATCAGTAATGCATCAATGAAATTTTGCATATTTCAATGATAAAATTTAAACTTACAATTTTAAAGAAATAATATGGTAAACTAAGATATAGGAAAATGCCATTTTCATGTTTAACCCTATCTATTACTTTTTATTTAATTATTAATTTAACATTTATTTAGATCTAAAAGAAAATTGTTCTATGCAAACAGGTATATTTAAACTTTAGGAAACTATAAAAATTAAATATACTTTGGAATTTAATAATTGAGATTCTAGAATTAATTTTTCAGGTAAGCTTATATTGAGAATGAATTTTATTAGTTGAACTTTTAAATTTTTTAATGCATTGAGAAATGTTTCATAAGTTGAATTATCAAAAATCAACAATCTAACATTTTAAAACACTGAAATTTTAGTAAAACTCAAGCTTTTTTCCAATTTCTAAATTTTAAATTTTCAAAATATTATCATAATTGCTGAAATATTGTTACAATTTCTCATGTCTAAGCTGCGCAAATCATTTTATTGAAATGACCACCTGCAAATATTTAGGTATATTTGTAATAGGTTGCAAATTTTACTTTTTTTTTGAACTAATTCAGACATTGACTTTAAGCTTCCAATATCAATTCTGACTAAGTATATTTTGTTTTCACAACTTACACATCCAATAATGTGAAAAAAACAGCATTTTAATATAGAACTAAGGATTCTTTCCAAAATAGGAATCGCTATCATTTCATTTTTATCAAATTTAATGATCTTAGACTTTAAGGAACAAACATTTTTTGAAAATAACTGTTATTTTGACATAGGTTGCAAACTTTAATCTTAAGCATCTACATTTTTCAGAAATCATTTATTGGCCACCTTTTTTGTGATTTTGTAAAATTTAAATGAAAAATTATGAATTCATTATATTCATTAAATCCAATTTATTTCCTTTCAAGTATATAAATCCCTATATCTAAATTTTTTTCAAAATGAAATTGGAGTTGAAAACGTGAACTAATTTAAAATTCTGCAGTTTTTTATATACCATCAATAATATATACAGGGATTTTTTGGCTGGTGTAATATTGGGGGATCCTGCCACCCTCCATAACTCTGGTTCTACTAATCCAGTTTAAATGAAGGTGAGAAATTTGTTAAAAAAACATGATTTTTTACTTAATATTGTTTTCTATTGTATTCCATTATTTTCATTGTTCTATTGTTTGAAAAAATTGGGACTGGTAGAAAATATATATATAACTTATTAAATTAATTTCAGATGCTCACAAAACTGAAGAGCAGGAAAATTTGAACAATAGAAACGCTTTTCAAAGTCCAATATGATCACAGACAGGCGTCAAAATCATTACATGAAATATGTGACCTCATGCAAAACCATTTTTGCAAAAAAAAACCACAACACAAAACAATGAAATCAACATAGTTCAACTCAGTAGTAAAAAATATGAAAAGTCACGGAAAATTGAGGCAGTGGAAGCTCTACAAAAAAAGTTATGCGCAAAAATCCATCCCCTTGCATAAATAGAGCTAATATGATTCTCATGTGTTTTGTTGTCAGATTTGGTTTGCACATACAATAATTTTTAAAGTAATGAATAATATTTAACAACTTTCATACTTAGATTTCACTGAATGTGATCATGAATATACAAATGACGAAATTTTGTACATTCATTTTGCGACCTTGTGCGGCAAATGCGCCTTACGTCATTATGACGAACTTAGCCAGATTGCATTGAAATTTGTAAACGTAATAAATGAGTTTTTGAAACTGTTTTTGTAATCTCAATACAATTATAAAAAATATAAGATTCAAAGCAAATTTATTGCGCAATATATGTATACGAAATTCTACAAACTAACACATGACAAAAAAATAAAAAATAAACAAATAATTAACAACAAATGAATATGTACAATATATAATAATATAAACAATGTTTGTGTGAAGGTTTGTGTAGGTGCTCAATGTTGGAAGTATATTGTTTTGTTAGAAGAAATTGCTTCAATTTTTTTCTAAATTTTTTATAGTTTTTTTCCATTCGCATTTCATAATCTAATTTATTCCACAATTTAATTGATATGTGATGAAAGCCATTAGAATATTTATCTAAAGACAGAAATTTTTGGGGTCGCTCATTTAATTTAATATAGTCATTAAGGAAAAGGAGAGATGTTTGTAGAGATTTGAATTTAAATAAGATAGATAGCATATGCAGATGAATTTAGTAGAACGGGGATAATATTTTTAATTTATTACGATATACTGATGCTTCATCATGCTTTTCTGCAAAGTTTAGAGTTTTATCCACCAATTATATGTCTTTGATAGAAGCATACGATGTTTCGAATTTAGGTTAGTTAAAAGAAAAGAACAGTATTGAAAATGAGACAAACAGAAAGCATGTATTAGTTGTTTATGATAATTGCTTATATTACATTGCGTAAGTGATAATGATATCTAATGCCTGCAGTCATTTTTTGAATCTTATTCAGTAGAAATTTTTCAAATGTTAATACATTATCTATCTCCACTCCTAAATAGCTAACTGATTCACTTTGCTTTATTGACTCATTATTTATCTTTAGTTCTATATCATTTATTAGATTTCTTTTTTTCTTCGGTGAAAAAATTATAAATTGAGTTTTTTCAATATTTAGTTTCAGTGGATTATTTGTAAAATAATTGTTTAATTTTTCTACATCTGTTTGCAGGTTTTTTGTAGCATCAAAAGCAATATTTGCGGTCTTATTAGGCATGTGTTGTCGGCATATTGGTAAATGTCGCTGGCTTTAACATGTTTAATTATATCATTTACATAAATTGCAAATAAATTAGGACCAAAGATAGTACATTGGGCCACCCCACGGCCAGTCGTAACAGAGCTTGATTTTTTACTGTTTAATATTACACGCTGTTGTCTGTTTTCTAGAAAGTTCGTGATTAAATTAATTGAGTTATCACCAAAATTATGATTTGCAAGCTTATCTTGCAAAATATCAAAATTCATGGAATTGAATGCCTTACTTAAATCTAATAATGCCAAAACACTGTGTTTATAATGAGATATATTAGACTTTATTTGTTGAGCAATTGATAGAATTGCATCTTGGGTCATAGCCGCCGTGAGCGGGGTAAGAGGTGGCAGTTGTCCCTTCCCTTTCATGGTGAGTTGATTGAATTGACTAGATTTTTGTCAAATGGAAACTCTGAATTTCTTAGTAATATTTGATTTAAATAAATTTAAATCCATTTTTAATTCTGATGTATATAGATAAATTGTTAATTATACTATTCTTCAAAACATATGGCATATAATCTTCAATTATTTGAATCAGTCAATGATTTGCGCGTAAATATCTCATCACATTTAAAATGGAACCAACATTATGCCAAAGTTCTAAGCAAAGCAATTAATGTATTATTTTATCTAAGAAGAAATGTACCATATATAAAACCTAAATTTATAAAAACTAAGTTATTCAAGAGCTGCATATTATCTGTTATAACTTATGGATCACAATGTTGTTGGCCAAATAGACATCAATTTCAAAAAAATGAAAGATATCAAAGGAAATGCTTACATTGGTGTTTAAATTCAAATAAGGAAATATCTTATGAAAATTTGTTGCACCTTAATATACTTCCATTTGCTCTTCAATTTCAATTGTATGATTTGATATTTTTCAATAAAGTACTAAATGGATTATACAAAATAGATCATACTGAATTTGTTAGTGTAAAGAATACTTCATCAAGAGAAAAACAGAATATTTTCAAATTTAGTATTAGTAGTAGTAGTATATATATAATATATATATATATATATATATATATATATATATATATATATTTATTTATTTATTTATAAATATGAGGGATTGGCAGATTAGGAATTCACTGTAGTGAAGAGCATACTTAAGAATTGTAACGACTTATAATAGATAATTCACAATTGCAGCATCTCCAGCCAAGCCTTAAATAGATGTAGACTGCATACAAAATTAACAATGATCAAAGCACTTCTTAGGCCAGACAATGCATTCCATCATGACAAAAGAATAAAAAACAAACTGTACCAGTATCAATGTAAATTTAATACATTTATTGAGTAATTATGTCGGGAAACAACATCTTAAATAGACCCTACTGCGTAACAATATTAATACATGCTTCAGCAATACAATTTCAATTAACTTGTGTCTAGAAAGACCACACATGTGAGAAGAATAATTTTTGAAAAAATTGATATGTGTTTCAAACACAACATTTTCATTATGGATAAATGCAGTCTTCTACTAAACATATTTGAAGCTACCCTAGCTACATGAAAACTAATGAAAGATTTGCAATTTATTTTTAATTAGTTTATTATATAAAAACATGCTATTCGCATCTTCCATGTACCATCATAAATGCACAAAATATACTAAAACACATTAGTTGACTAATTAATAAATTATAATTTAATTTTTATTTTTATACCGATTTTGCTAAGGTTTTAGTCGCAAAAATCATTCCATTCTGGAGTTATTTCATGCTGTACTTTATTCATTTATGTGCTTATGGTTATGTTATTGTTCATTAAAATCAAAGAAATTAAAAAACATATTTATTCGAATTTAGCAAATTTTTTACCATTTGACATGCAGAGCGTGTTTGGAGACACATATTACATTAGTTTAAAAATGCAGCTACATAATTAAAAAGTCTTCACTGGGCAATTTTTAAAATCACTAATTTAAAATATGCTTCTGTAAAAGGGTGAATATATTGCCCATTTTACATTGCAGATAAGCAATGTTATGTCTCAGTTTATAGAAAATGATAATTACTCATAGTATACATCTTTAAGAAAGTTTTACATTTTCTGCTTTTTACAAAATATCTTGAGAAAGTTCTAAAATTTACATAAATTATTACTTAGTTTATTTTTCAGCTTCTTTTATTTCAATTACTTGCAAACTTTTTGAATTGCTTTATCATTCTTTCACATTTAATTTATTCACTGTCTTAATCAAACAATTGCAAATAAATACAGCCACATGTATTTGAGACCAGCCAAAGGCTATTCATAAATTTGCTAGTGAATATTATACATTGAAATTTACCAAAATTTCAGTTGACTTGAATTATATATATATATATATATATATATATATATATATATATTAGTTATCTTATCAAAATGTTTTTTATTCAAATTCTCGTTTCTCAAAGAAGGACTTTGTGTTAATATTATGTCTTTTCTTACTTGAAATAAGTGCTTAGAACTAGAAAATCTACACAAATATGGAATAAATGGAAATATTTGATAATATTAATGCCATATCAGAATGGAAGCAGGGTGATACTGATCAGTTCTGGTCACCGTTAAATTCACTTCACCAGTTAAAACCAGTTCAATTATGTACACTGTACAGTTGTGAGAAAAAGTTAGTTGATCACATTTTCAATTCACTAATTTGGATAAAGTCGACTTCTTTGAATAAATACAAGTACATAATGTAATAGTGCCATTGAACATTGAAGGATCGAAATATCTAAACAATAGCACAAATTTAATTTTAACTCTCTAACCTTTACCGTTATTCATTGCAAATGAATAGTAATAGTTATGATTTAGAACTCATAGAAACTCTTAGTAAATATGCCCATTGCCCACTGTGCCCTTAAAGAGATCCAATAATTAAGTCATTGTTAGATTATATTTTCAGAGTGATCGTCACATTTAATAAATTATGGGATGCGGAATTTTTATCTTGACGAGATTATTTTGATTTATGGATCACCACAGAGCGTTAATGTAGCATAATCCTTCAAATAAAGCAATTTACGAAAAGAAATAAATAATGAAGAAGAAATTTGATAATTTGAATGATGAGCTAGCAATGATTTTTGATATTTACAATTGTACAGACAAATGCTTGTAGACAAAATGTTTAACAAAAATCTGAAGACGATTCACTCTTTAATAAGTTTCCATGAGGGAAGTTCTTGTCTAAATGGGGACAATATTGTTTAACCATTGGTTCTTTGTAATTTATAAATCAATTTTTTATATATATACATAAGTCATCTGCCATTAGTGTAACTACAATGGCTCATTGTTGGACCATTGATATTGGCACTACAATTCAGCAACTATGAATGTTTGCTGTTTGAATAATTTGTGGTGCACAATATAATGTGTTAAGTTGCTTTGAAACTATATCATTTGATATAGGAATCCCGTTGTGCAAATGTGCTTCAAGCACATATTTGCCTTGTATTCATAAAAACTGGGTAGTTGCTATTTTTATCCCTGGCTTCCAGGATGTAATTGCACGCCAGAAAGATTAATAATTTTACCTTGCTACTAATGTTTTTGTTAATAATAGTATGACCTAATGCTAAATATATTAATAAAGATGTCAAAAAATTATGAATCACAAAAGAAATTCACAGTGAAAAAAAAAAACAAAATATATTTTACATGGAATGGCCTTAGAGTGATTTTCTGCTTGGATTAATTTGAATTTTTCTAAGATGAGATTGAATTCGAATTAGATTAATCTGAAGTTGAGATAGATTTATATAGAATTGAGTTAGATTAATTTAAAGATAAAAAAGCATTAATCTAGTTTGTGGAATACTCATGAAACACTAGACTAAACTTGAAAATATAACATTGTAACTAATTTTTGTATGAAATTGCAAGCAAATTCTTGCTAAGACAAATAGAAGAGATAAACAAGGTTTATTTAAATATCATAGTACCTCTAAAACTAAAAATTGAAAAATTTCTTGATTCAGCTGCTTGAAGATATAATTAACTTTCTTTAAATGTGTTAATGCATTATGTGTGTTAAGCACTAAGTGATTGCAATTATATCTCGCACTAGTAAGCACTTGGCAGATGTTAATTTCCTGCTTAAATAAAACAATTTATCATAATTAATAATTTAAATTTCTCAAACAATTTGCATTGCACTTGGTACATCTCTCAGATGGCCCTACAAATAAGCATTAATGAGTGGATTCAGATATAAACAAGTCTATATTTTGGATTTAGGCAAAAATTAAAACATCAAAGATATGATAGGTAAATTGCTAAGAAATAGTACATTGTTTTATATATATGTTTAGTTATGACAGTTATATATTGATAGTATTCTATTTGCCATATTCAGTGACTTGTGGCAAATTGCAAAAGATTCATTAATCAAACCTAATTGGTCTCAAAAAATATATAATTTCTGATTGCAGCATCTAAATTGATTTAAATCTCTAATCAATGATGGCTTTATTCTAAGACTAACTTAGAAGCCACAAACTGCACTGGAAAAAGAGTGATAATTAATGATAGATAATCTAGAGTAGGGTTTATACTGCGCAAGGACAATGGTTTATGGTCATCGATTGGGCATATCATCTCTAAACCTATTAGGATTATATTTGATGTTGTTCAAAGAATTTACTCTTTGAAGTTTCTAAATGTTTTATGCGCATTTTACATATATGCTTTCAATAACCCATATGCCTATGTTTTATTGCAACTCTAACCTTTATCTAGGCTTACATCAGAATTTACAAAATATTACACTAAATCTCATAAAATTGTCTTTCTCAATTTTAAGGGGTTCCAATTCACAGGGAATTTCTGATATTACATTGATAAATAATAGTGCTGATGTACATTATATTGTTTTGTAAGAAGTGGGCTTAGGATGCAGGCATGGACAAATAAAAGGCTTAATTAATACTTATTATATCTGATTTCTAAACTTGTATCATTATTGATGTTAATAATATAAAATACAAGATTTTTTAAATCAAATTTTTTAAAGTTTTAGATAGTATTTGAAAAGCCTCCTTTCATTTAATTAGAAACGCAGAGGGAACGTCAGTTATATACAAAAATTTTTCTAATTACTTCAATTTATACAATTTATATTTTAAAATCGTATGTAATCTCTTTCCTACGTGTTCAAGTGAAAAATAAATGCAGTCTAATTTCTGAAACATTGTTATTTGAGACAGGTATTTTGGTTTTACAATAATTAATACACAATTTTTCAAAGTATCTCAACCATTACATATTCATAACATAGCTGTTCCTGGCCAATAATTGCATATCTAATATAGCATAGCAAAGCGCAATTTGAAATACATATGCAAAAATAAAAATTGAAATTTAAGAAAATAATATGTGCTTTATTAAATAATGATTTATTAAATTATATTTAGAATATAACTAGTGGCATTATTATCAATAATATATGTTTAGAATTTTGCTATTGTATATTCATTTAGATGGTCCGAACGTAGTAACTCAAAAAGACATCATAGTAAATGAGGGCAGCAGCACTACTGGTAATATCTCAATTCATTCCTTTCCAGCAGCAAATGTAAATTGTTCGGATACAGGCTTTTCTATTTCTAAAAATCTATTTGTTTGGAATATACAGAATGTTTCAAGAGATATGGATCAAACAATATACACTTGTTATGCGTACAATTACAAAACTGATGTTTCTAAACCTTCATCAATGAAACTAGTTGTGCACTGTAAGTACATATTTATAAAAATATCTTACTAACACCTAGTTTCTAGATTCACCTGAAATCAAATTTATTTTGTCAGAAACACATGTCATTGAAGGAAATAGAATGAACCTTACTTGTTCTGTCATTCGATCAAACCCTGCAATTGCAAATTTAACTATTTCTACTGTGAGCAATCACAAATCTCTCTTAAACAGTGACGTATTAAGCTACGAACTGAAAGCAAGTAGATACATGAATGGGGAAGTCAATTGCAAAGCAGAGAATTCAAAGTTTGAAACAATAATGAAAAGAAATCTTGTTGTCTACTGTAAGAATATATCTATTTTACACCTCTAAAATTTTGTTTAGATGTTGATTTTAAAGTGAAGACTTCCCAAAATAGCACTGACAATTCAATTTTCACCTACTTCCTTTCAGAAATAATTTCTTTACCGAGTAACTACATAGTGTCTTTGTACAAAAATGAAACACAGGAATGGAACTACACAAACATTGATAACATTACATTTTCTCTTCCACTTTCAAATGTTTATTATGAATATGTCCTAGTGGCTTCTAATAATTTTACTTCCAAAAAAGTCATTTTAGACTTCACTGTATCAATAAATGGTAGTACATATAAATTTCAATAATGTTAATAGAGTTTCAAACACTTAGATAAGAAAGAAGATGCTGGATTTGCTACATTTTTGGCAATTAGCGGTTCTTCGACATTTCTGTTAATCATTGCAATAATTCTAATATTTGGCGGACTTCTTTTTTTTAGAAGTAAATTATTTTTAATTACTACAATTTCACAATTTTTAGGTTATCAATTTTCTAAAGTTGATAAAGAAATTTTGGTTAGTCGTGATGAGAATACTTACACAAATGCTACAGGTATTTTCCTGATTACAGTGCTTCAGGAGAAATGATGAATTGTATATTTTTTATCTACCAAAGCAAATTTGTTCTATATATATATATATATATATATATATATATATATAACGTATGGACTTATGGAACAGACTGTAGATCAACTATCAAGACGCAGATACTTAAAATATCACTCTCGTGTTTCATATGAATTTGCTTTCTATTTGAAGTAAGTATTGATGAAAAGTTTAAGTTAAACCAAAAGTGAGAATAATGTTTCTAAAAGTAAAAATTTATTGAGAAAATATTAGCAATTTAATGTTACTCAGGTTATTATTTCAATTTTTTGTTAAACATTTGGGATATTTTTGTAAATTTTTGGAATATGAAGTCTTAGGCAACATTTTGCAAATCTGTGGAAAGTTCTCTAAAGTGTGTAGGTTGATGAATAAATTTTCCAGATTATTATCTGCTTTTAAGCACCACACTCACTGCAGGAGCATACAATGTTTATTTTGTATGCTTGTTATAGCGTCAATTGAAGCAGAGCCAGTGCCATTTCAATTCTTCAAATGCTTAACTTTGGAAGCAGCAAGCATTAAATTTCAGAATATTTTTGCATTCTTGAATATTTGGGAAATGTTCTAATTCTTTGAAATTTTTAAATTTACTTCTTTCAGACATATAGACTTCCAAGCATTCAATGTCACATCATAATTTTACAAAACACTATCTAATCAAAATTCCATTATTATTTTATATCTATTCTGATTGTCTAAAAATTATTTAAAGTTTTTACTTGAAAATAATTGTTATTTATTGAAATAATTTTTTTCAATCATGGATATCAATTTTAAATAAATTTAGTAGGTGGTGTGCTCAAGGACGGCATTTGAAAAGAAAACGCCTATGCAACTACAACAGGTATCTTAATTGTTTTCAAAAGCTTAATTTTAGTTTAAATTTGCACAAAATTTACTCTTTTTAGTTCTATCAATATTAACAGATTTTGAAATATATAAACTAATTCACAGTACAAAGTTGCAAGAATTAATCTGAGACTGCTAGTACATAATTTTTAAATGAAAAATCGAGATTAGAAATAATTAGTATTCACAAAAATCTCTCAATATTATTATATACGAAATTGGTACTCAACATACACTAAATTAAAACTCATACATTTCTAATAAATAATTTATTAATATTCTGTGGTTAAATATAATGTGGCATTGGTGAAAAATCAGTATGCATTACTACTAATCTATCTTATTAATTCGTTGATGGACCTATGCTACAAATAATTAACTAACTCCTCCTGCTATTATAACCTATCCCAATAAAAATTAAAAGTAAACAGGAGATTATTTTAGGGAAAAGCGGCCAATCTCGGCCAACCTGATACAGATAACCTTTTAGAACAGTCGTATAAGACTAGACTCCTAATTAGATTAAGAAGTATGAAGCCCTAACTCTTGGGTGCAAGTGGTGAACCTAAGTGCTAAGTAAAATAATCCAAGCTTGGTGCGTTTCTCATCTTGTGCAATATAGGTGAAATCAATAATAACGATTTTCAATATGAATGACAAGCAGTACAAAAGCCCCAGCAGTACACCTAACCTAGTTAAAGGGACATGCCAGTCAATTCGTCCACCATCTGGGTGCCCTTTAACAACGCAGTTAGAGAATTAGAAACACGTATTTTAATAAAAGTATAAGTCAAAGAAAATAAAAGAAAAACGAATTTACTGAGGATAACCTGAAGAAAAATAAATTACCAATACTCGGATATATATTCAAAAGTTAACCAGTATAAGTAAACAAATAATACCATAGAAAATATAGGCAAACTGCTGGCAGGTACAAAATCGGCTTCTGCTACAATTTTACTGTGATTCAAAATTAGCAGAAATTTAAACTAAAATATAAATAGCACCACTTAATTTGGCCAAATTACATTTGAAATAAATTCATAAGATTAATATTGAAATTGCAATAACTGAAGTAATGAAAGTTCCACGAATTCATTATGCCACAATAATATTTCAAAATGCTATTAACATATTTTAAGAATATGCATGATTTCAATTATTTTTGTACTTAGAGTTTATTTTATATTTGAATAGGCTTTAGTATAACTGGGAATGCAATCACAAACTGACATGTTGCCATACTTTTCTCAAAAGTTTGTAATTTCTTCTAAAAATTGTTCACTTTTAAGTAGACAGCTTCAATAAAATAAAATATTTTTCATATTCATATGTTTTTCTGTTCTAAAATATTTTAAGATACAAATATTTTTAAATTTTTAATTTTTGCATACTTATGACATATATGCAATTAATATTAAGTGATTATTATTGCTATTTTTCCATTACATTATTTATATATTATCACTCTTTTTGCATATTTAAGAAGTGCTAAGTGAATTTATAATATTTATAATATTGTTTAGAATTATATTCTCAAAAACCTGGGATTAAAGAAGAAAACCCCTATGCAACTACAATTGGTATTTATTACATATTCAGTGTGCTATTTCTTTGAATATTTAAAATTATATTAACAAACACAAAATTGCAATTGATTTTATGTGTAATTTTACCTGCAATTTATCCCATCATTTCACATGAACTCAATTAGTGATTTTCTTGATCTTATTTTTTAATGAAATTTTTGAATAGTAAACAATATTTCATGATCTTTTTAAAATAAATGCATTGCTTTTGGCTATAAATGTCTATTTTCAACAATTGCTTTAATGGTTTGAAAACATAAAATTAAATAATTTTAAAATTGTATAAATTAATATAAGATGGCTTACAAAAATTATATTTTAAGGTTGGAGAAATCCATTAATATTTTACATACATTAATATACAAGCACAATTTTCATCAATAAAAACATTACTGCATTGCATTATTTATCTGTTTTCAAATAAATAAATTATCAGTCTAGACCTCATTGAAATTAAGCTGAAAATATTCTAAGAAATTTATGGATATTACTTTGATTTGGATTTCAAGGATTTGGTAACATGTAATAAACCTTAAGAAAAATTAAATATTTTCAATTTTTTTAAAAATTAATAAAAAATACATTTGCCAATCCAAGCTTATGCAGAGAATGGTCTACCCTATTATTTATTTATCAGTTTTACAAATCATACATAATGGTGTATAGAGCTAGTGAATTAATCCAGTATTTGTAAACTACGCATCTTTAAAAGTTACCATCTAAGAGCAGATTTCATTGAAATTCCAATAATTTATATATACAAAGAATTCTTGTATAACAATGTTGCAATGATAGTGGTGTTCATTATAAATATAGTTAAAGATTTGAATTTTGATTGGACTTGGAAATATATTTAAAAATATTATATAAATGGAGTATTAACACAGTAAATTCTTAAATAGTGCCTAACCTTTTTGAAAATGCTGCATAATTTATTCCTATATAATTCATAATACAAAATCAATTAAATGTAAGAAGGAACTTCATTTCATTCCACACATTTGAATTACATGTCATTTGTTTATGAACAATTTGAGTTTATTTTATTTGTGAATATTTGTTAACTCCTGTGAAATCTATTTCATGCATAAATACGTCTGCTTCAATTTATCACTTTATCAGTAATGCATCAATGAAATTTTGCATATTTCAATGATAAAATTTAAACTTACAATTTTAAAGAAATAATGTGGTAAACTAATATATAAGAAAATACTATTTTCATGATTAACCCTATGTATTACTTTTTATTTAATTATTAATTTAACATTTATTTAGATCTAAAAGAAAATTGTTCTATGCAAGCAGGTATATTTAAACTTTAGGAAACTATAAAAATTAAATATACTTTGGAATTAATTAATTGAGATTCTAGAATAAATTCTTCAGGTAAGCTTATATTGAGCATGAATTTTAGTAGTTGAATTGCTAAATTTTTTAATGCATTGAGAAATATTTCATAGGTTTCATTATCAAAAACCAACAATCTCACATTTTAAAACATTGAAATTTTACTAAAACTCAAACTTTTTTCCAATTTCCAAATTTTATACTTTCAAAATATTATCATAATTGCTGAAATTTTGTTACAATTTCTCATGTCTAATCTGTCAAAATCATTTTAGTGAAATGACCACCTGTATATATGTAAGTATATTTGTAATAGGTTTGCAAATTTTACTTTTGTTTTGAACTAATTCAGACATTGACTTTATGCTTGCAATATCAATTCTGAATGAGAATATTTTGTTTTCAAAACCTCCGCATCAAATAACCTGATGAAAAGAGCATTTTAATATAGAAGTAAAGATTCTTTTCATCGTCTGTCTATATATTCTTTAGGAATTGCTATCATTTCATTTTTATCAAATTATAAAATAAAAAAATAGTTTCACATAGAGCTAGTAATTGTGTACATTTTGATATGTAACCATAAGTTAGAAACTCACGAAGGAATAGGGTTCCAAAATGCGTCAGTTAATATAGTCAAAACAGGTTTAATGAAACATATTATAAAAATTGACAATTTTTATTGGCTAATGCGATTGAATGAGAGTTGATAAATCCAAAAAAAATAAATAGTTTTACATGGAGCTAGAGGTTTTCTACATTTTGATATATAAACCTAATCCACAAGGTCAAAACTAGCATAGGTATAGCATTCCGAAATCTGTCAGTTGATATAGTCGAAAACCCCTATAAATAAAGTTATTATAAATTAATAACGAAAGGGAATAGTAATTACAAATATATATGAAACATTAGGATATAGAACCAAAGGAGCTCTAAAGAATGGTGAAAAGAGCTAAGGAATTTGATAAGAATTGGCAGAGTAATGGCTATCTAAAGATATATAGTAGAAATATAGAAGTACGCCAAACTGTTATAAAACAGCTATTCCTTTTCTAGGAAAAATTCTTAAATAAAATATTTTTATAATTATAGACATTCAGGAGCAAACATTATTTGAAAATAGCTTTTATTTTGTCATACGTTGCAAACTTTAATTATAAACATATATACATTTTTCAGGAATTGTTTATTGGCACCCCAAAATATGATTCCAGCTTTTTTAATCTTCATTTGTTTTATTATGTTTTAACTTTTTTGTGATTTTTAAAATTTAAATGAAAAACTATGAAGTCATTATATTCATTAAATTCCAATTTTTATTCTTTCAAGTATATAAATCCCTAGTTCTAAATTTTTTTCAAAACGAAATTGGAGTTCAAAACATGAACTAATTTAGAATTTCTAGTTTTGTATATACTATCAACAATAAGTTCAATAACCCTATATATACTGGGCTTTTTTGGTAGGTGTAATACCGGGGCTATCCTACCAACCTTTATAACTCTGGTTCTAATAATCCAATTTAAATGAAACTTGGTCAAGAGGTAGTCTTGCTCATTTGGATTTGATTTAAAGGGAAAAAATCCGTAGATACTTGCAGTTGGCCACAATAAGTGGTTTTCATGATGGTGCCTTCAAAAATCATGTTATTTGGAAACTTTCTATACACTCAAAAGTGAATTTTTTGTTCCTGAAGTAGGAAAGATTTAATTTTTGCTCAGAGAGGTCAAGGTAAAGTAAAAGTAAAATTGAACAATGGACTTAAACATGGTCTTCGCCATGACCAAATGAGACTCCTATAACTAGATTCTTAGGTTTTCTTATAAAGTCTGATGCATCCACTTAGAATAAACTATTATGTATTTGAATACAACAAATCATTCAAAACGAAAGAAAAAGTTTCTAAGTATCTCATTGAACTGAGCAGCACTGATAAAAGGTGAAACATTTTTTATAAAAAACATGATTTTTTATTTAATATTGTTTTCTATTGTATTCCATTGTTTTCATTGTTATATTATTTAAAAAAATTGGGAAAATATACATATAACTAATTAAATTAATTTCAGATGCTCACAAAAGTGAAGGTCAAGGCAAATTAGAACAATAGAAACGCTTTTCAAAGTCCAATATGATCACAGACAGGCGTCAAAAACATTACATGAAATATGTGACCTCATACAAAACCATTGTTGCAGAAAAACCACAACACGAAACATAATGAAATCAACGTAGTTCAACTCAGTAGTAAAAAATATGAAAAGTCACGGAAAATTGAGGCAGTGGAAGTTGTACAAAAAAGTATGCGCAAAAATCTATCAAAGTGGCAGAATCCATCCCCCGGCATAAATAGGGCTAATATGATTCTCATGTGTTTTGTTGTCCGATTTGGTTTGCACATACAATAATTAATTTTTAAAGTAATGAATATAATTTAACAACTTTCATACTTAGATTCCACTGAATGTGATCATGAATATACAAATGACGAAATTTTGTACATTCATTTTGAGACCTTGTGCGGCAAATGCGTCTTACGTCATTATGACGAACTTAGCCACATTGCATTGAAATTTGTAAACGTAATAAATGAGTTTTTGAAACTGTTTTTGTAATCTCAATACAATTATAAAAAATATAAGATTCAAAGCAAATTTATTGCGCAATATATGTATACAAATATCTACAAACTAACACGTGACAAAAGAAAAATAAAATAAACAAATATTTAACTACAAATTAATATGTACAATATATACTAATATAATTAATGTTTGTTTAGTTGCTCAATGTTGGATGTATGTTTCGAATGCATCAAGTGTATTACCGTCCCCTAATGTATATTGTTTTATTAGAAGAAACTGCTTCAATTTTTTTCTAAATTTTTTATAGTTTTTTTCTATTCGCGTTTCATAATCTAAATTATTCCACAATTTAATTGATATGTGATGAAAGCCATTTGAATGAAATAAAATAGGGCCAAAGATAATACATTTAGAAACCCAATGGCAAGTTGTAACAGAGCTTGATTTTTTACTCTTTAGTATTACACGCTGTTGTCTCTTTTCCAGGAAGTTCATGATTAAATTAATTGAATTATCACCAAAATTATGATTTACAAGCTTATCTTGCAAACTATCAAAATTCATGGAATTTAATGTCTTACTTAAATCTAATAATGAGACAACACTGCATTTATTATAAGATATATCAGACTTTATTTTTTGAGTAATAGATAGAATTGCGTTTTGGGTGCTATGGATATTTCAAAACTCAAATTGTTTTTGCGATAGAATGTTTTCAGATTATAGGAATGCATTTATTTGAACATACAATAGTTTTTCAACGAATTTTCTGAAAGGATGAGTAAAACAAATGGAGCTGTAATTTTTTGCGTTTAAGTTGTCACCTTTTTATATATAGGAGTTATATCTGATTTTTTAGTAAGTCTGGAAATTCACAATCAATATGCATTGATTAAATGCGACTAACAATTGTTCTCCAAAAATAGGAAAAAAATGTTTAATAATAAAAAATGGGAGATTATAAGAAGCAGTTGATTTGTTCGTATAAAGTTTCTTAACAATTTTTTTCTAATTCATTAATTGTAGCAAGTCTAAAAGAAAATTGTTTTGATTGTTTGAGATTGCCAGAATTTTGTTTTTTCTTATAAGTTAAGAAATTGATTTTCCAAGTTCTCTGAATGTTGAATTTGAATGATTTAGTATTTGAGTTTTGTCGGTTAAAGTCGTAGTATTAATGTTGAATTCATTTATTTCGGATGAAAGACCTTTAGATTTTCTAATAAATTTATAGACGTATCGCCATTTTTCTCGAGTAGAATTTAATTGATTAAAGAATTTTGTCGAGCTTTAGTTAAATTTTTTGTTCCTTCTTGCTTAATTACATTCTTTGATCTTTCATAATTGCACCAATTAGACTTTGTCGGCTCGGATTTCGAAAGATCAACTAATTATCTATATATATATATATATATATATATATATATTTGAAGTTAACATTATTTCAAGGCTGGCTATGGCACTTTTGTACCTCAACATAATTATTATATTTAGTCTTATCACCCCGAATTTATTATGTAGCCTATATAAAAACTCTATCGAATTTCAAATCAAATATATAATCATAAAATACTTATTGTTATGCAGAGAAAAGTCTCCAATGTTTGACTTAACAAAAACCTGATGAATTCTATAAATTTTCGAAGAATTTTGAAAACCGTAGAAAGAGAGAAGTAAATTAACATGGTACTGAATTCTTACGAAAGTGTGGTTTTTCTAGCCCATGACTCCTTGCAAATATATATTCATTAATTGATTACTAGTTTGGGAGAAGTTCACTGAATGCATTTCTTTCTAGATTTAGACGACAATTATTATTTGCTTAAAGTACATATTCATAACAATTTCAACCCTGCCAAAACAACATTTTATAATTAATATTCATAGAGGCTGAATCAGACGAGGATCCAATCAATGAACATCCCAACAATGCAAGTATAGTTCAATATGATATTGGGGTTGCGCGGTGTTCTGGACAGCTTGGCCTTATGGATATGCACAAATTGATGAAATTTACCCCTTTGCCATTTTAATGTGAACAAGAGTGGATGGGTGGAGTCAATGTGCTTGCAATTGCTATGACACCCTGTGAATGCGCAACCATTTTAAGTAAAGCCTCGAATAATTTATTTTAGTGGAGCAGGGATGAATTTTGGACTGGGCTCATAAATTAAATAAATTTGACCACAGATATCAGAATATTGTAGAAAATTTGATATGCAATCTTATAGGAACCTAGAACTAGAAATTTCAAGGGGTTTGACGGCACTGACAACAAATGAAATGGTACTGAATCGAGTAGCACCAAATCAATTTTGGTCCCGCAGAAACTGTTTTCCTGGAAATATTTTTTAATCTCATTCATCAAGCAACATAAACCAAAAACTTTAATTCAAGGGAAAAATAATTTGGACTACAAGAAAAGCAAGGTCACATGTGAAACGCGTTATGCTTTATAATTACAGCCTCCTCAAAGTTATTGGTGAGCAGGGTTGCAAGAATTCAATGTGTAAAACTTGTCTTTTACACTCATAGAATATTAGTAAAGGTGAAAATTTGACTATTTTATTATGTTCTAAAGGAATTTAAACTTGCGTTTTACATTTTTGTTGCAAACTATAATGTTTAGACAATGTACTACTTTGGGTTATTTAATTCTTTTTCTGCGTGTAGATTACAAGTAATAATGAAACCCTAATAGATTCTTATAATTCCTAAATACTAAACAAAATAATTTATTCTGGATAAACTATTATTTATGGTATTGCAATACCATTATTATATACAATAATTATTAATAGTAATTCGTATT
>CABFPE010000816.1:15445-52911 GCA_900660155.1 Hofstenia miamia
AAGCATCCTAATAATCCGGTACACTTTAGAAAATTTATAATACTCATAACATATAAATATCGCATTTTTTACCCAATCCGCATAACAATTTTTCATTTTTGGGATCCTAATCCGTATTATGCGTTGACGGTATCTTTGATAACTGCACCCGCCCATAAGCTGTATATATATCCGCACCCGTACTCCAAGGGCACTCGTTGGTTCAATTTATAACAACTATATGTGTCAATAACTAAATAACACAATTAAATTTGTTTCTAAACGCAAAACGCCCATTTAACCCTAAACAGCTCAGGGATCTTGAACAATTTTCATGATTCTATAAAAAAATTTTTTAAACACATAGCGAATTCTCTGGTCACAGTGGCCTACGACCCCGCGACCTCTGACTTTGTGCAGTCAAAGTTCTTTGTGGCTTCCATGAGCTCAAAACCTTATATATACATGAACATTAGGTATGGAGAGAATTTATATCTTTTTCAAAATTCAAAATTTTCAAATAAAACTTAATTTTTCCAATTCAAAATTTTCAAATAAAACTTAATTTTTCAACAACCTTAGCCACAGCTATACGCCTTAATAGACATTTTCATTATTGCATTAAGGGATGTTCCCCAAAAGACCTACCAATTCCAAGATTTTCAAATTTGCTAATAGGTTTGGAGAAAATTCTTGGTAGATGTGGAAAAACGGTTTGCCTTTTAAAACCGACGCCAGGCTGCTTAAAGTTAAATGTGAAGTATATAGATGGCATATTTTACCAACACCACAATCGATTGTTATATTTTGAAAACGGATTGCAATGCTCAGAAAAAAATGATATAAAAATGATAAAACGTTTCTGAGCTTCCCTTTAAAACATTTAAAGACAAATTTGTATAAAATGTAGTAGATTTCTCTGACGTGGTCTTTTTGCATTATATATTACCCATTTTTCATTCCTTACAAGTACCCTACCATACCAATAACAGTAGTACATGTGTCTGCCTTGTCCACAGACAGCGGCATGTAAAAACGCCCTTGTCTAGAGACATCATACATATTTTATGCATGTGCTACATCAAGAGCAGTGTGCACATGTACACAGGACATATAGTTGACTGAATACTTTTAATAATGATGATAAGCGGAATTCTCCACTGAGCTTTTAAATTTGGCAAGAATAAACCTATCTATTTAATGGAAGTATTCACATGTAATGAAAATGCCTTCATTAAATTTGAGTGCTGATTTTTTGGTCATTCCTTACACAAAAAACTTTTAAAATAACTTTGAAACTTGAAGTATTCAAAAGGCCAGGTTAGCAACGGGATTGAAATTGACAAAAATGTTAGTAATATCAGCAAATAGTTAACATCTTTTTAAATTCGTTTCTCCATTTATCGACCCAGTCTCAAGTTAATACCATTCTAATTAAATATTTATTGCTAGTAAAAACCATTAGATTGGATAAATAAAGAAATAAGTATTTGTTAACCAAGCAAATACTTGTTTATAGAAGTTCTAAGAAAAATATACAAAATTCTGACAAATCTTGTTAATAAAGTATCATTAATATAATGATTAATTGCTATTTCTGAATTAATTAAATCAAATGTTTGCAGTTGTACTCAACCTTTAATTCTTAGGCCTACATGTGTTGCATTCTACATTGAATAAACATTCAAAAACTGAAGCCTTGATGGGACTCTGAATAGAGTAATAGGACCAAACTGTTTGTCTATTGAAGATTTAATTTGAAATTCAAAATTTTTTAATCCCTTCTAAGGAATTGTATTATCTCATAAAATAATTTTGCACAGCACTATATAATACAATTCAAGTGTGAACTATAATTAATTACTGACCAAACACATGAGTACTTACAGTATTTGGAGGATTACAAGTAATCATTTGAGATTTACATTTCACATGACAGCTTAGTTTACATTTCTTACACCGATCGACTACCCGACCAAATCTCATATTCTTCCCACAAGCACTGCATGCTTCTGTTTTTGTAACAGTTTTAAACTGAAATACATGGTTAATTGCCCCGGCCTTTTGCGATGGTGCTTGATTTCTTTGAAGTTTTTTAGCTGGAGACTTAATAGGTGGCGTTGACGAGCGAATCGGTCTGGCATTGGAACAAAATTCTTCCTCAGTATCTGTGCTAAATACATCAAAAGATAGTTCAGAATCTGAAAGAGCCGTGCGGGAAAAACTTGAACTTCTACGTCTGTTTTTCGCAAATGAATTGTCGTCATAATCAGTTAAGCTTTCTAACATTTCGCCCAGATCATCACTGATGTTTACGTTGTTTTCCTGCAGAACTCGCTTCATATGCGCTAAAGCACTAAACACTCTGGTATTAAATTTAGAATTTTATAATTATTTTTGGAGAAAGAATATTAACGAACAGAAATATTCGCACAAAAATGAATGAGAAATTTCTTCGAATATCTGTACAAATGTAAGAATACAAGACAATGTGGCTTCTATCTCTCCTTTGTTCAAGTACCTCATATTCTACCGGTATTATGTCATGAGTTGTCATATGAGTACCTTGGATACCTGGTCGTGTGGAAGCAGGTATTGCGATAAACTACAGGTTGAAGGTTAACTACACACGTCTTTAATATATAAAATGTTTATTTGCACACCTTGTATTTTTAATAAAACATCAATCATTCAGTATTGTTGAAGCTCTGTCTTACAACGTATCATAACTTTCAGTAAGTGTATTTGCCACTGCAATGGAATCTTTGAAAAATTCGTGGCTGTGCAAGACTCAATTTTCTAAAAGTTTTTAATTATTTTGAACTGCTTCATGTGCTTTAAATAAATTGACAAGCTTTGCTACAGTTTGCTATTTCTGAGAATAATTAGTAAATTATATATATTTTGTCGAAAACGTGTTAAAGCAAAGAAATGCGTGCAAATTTGCTTAATGGCAAAAGCAATTTTATCCGTCCGCTGATTAATTAAGACCTTTAATAGAATGCTAGAACCCTTTATATAGTAGTGATTCATATGTATTGAAATTGCATAGTTTCCCCATCTAGCGATTTAAAATGTATTCTAGATATTTTCAGTGCACTAATTCCTCCATGTGTTATAAAAAAACTGAAAAAATTATTTTAAAAATTTCTCTGGCAAATTTCTAAATAATCTTAACCCTTTTACTGTATTGCTTGAAGAGCATTTCAGTTAGCTAAAATAGAAAAAGAAATATTTAACAATCAACAATCTTCAATCCAAAGTGGGAAGAGGGTTTTTTAACCCTAGACCCGACCCATTCAACACAAACATTCATGAACCTACTGATTAAAGAGAGATTACTAGTGTAAAAGAAATAAAAATCTGTTAACAAATTATAACTAAAAACTATACAAAATCAATAAGACTAAAAAAATAATCTAATCCATTAGTCTTTAAGCATTCCAATGATTCAAATGCTTGACTTCTTAAATTGTTCGTTTAATTTGTTAGTGTGCTTCCATTCAAACGATTCTAGATGATCCGTGACCCCACCAGTTTAGAAGTGACCCCCACCCGATTCGACCCTTTTCTACACTGCTTCAATCATCTAATAAAGCCTGTTTTCAAAGATAAAAATTACACAGGATAGAATCAGGGTAAATGAATTTCAATACAATAACGTCCTTAAGTCTGCGAATTGATTAAGATTATCATTCACTTGCAGTGAAAGATTTAATTGGTAAAATCTGTTGCAAGGATTTAAAGTGTATGTTTATTGACCACAAACACAAAACGAACGACTCACCGATCACACTTTTCTCTTCTAGCTGTCTCTTCACGGAACGCAAGTCGAGTTTCTTTCAACAAACAATTAAGTCTTCTATTTTCATCTTTCAATCTTCCATTTTCTAAGTGTAAATTCTCAAATTTCCCACCATCCTTAGTTTGATACCATTTTTTCAAAATTTGGATCATTTCGGATTCAGGGCCTTCAGCTAATGCAATCACTCTTTCTTTCTGTTCCCTAATTCGTCGGGACAACTTCATTTCTTCGAAATGTTCCTACAAAATAATATAGTGAATGAATATTAGGTTGTAAGCTCAACTAAGGTTGTAAAGCAGCCTAATCTACTTCTGTAACTCACTGTTTCATTAAAGTTAATGTTAATGAATAAAGAAATTCAGTTCAGTAGTTTAATAAGACTATATTATGTTACTATAATTACATTTGCAATAATATCAAGAAATAAAATGGAATAGGCTAAGGGGTGCTCTTAGAGTAAGACTTCAAAATGCATTGTTTTTTTAGAAATTAAAGATTTCAATCTGAACTTTTGTTTTAAGACATTGTTAGCAAGATAAATCTCTATTAATAACCATGGTTGTTATTTTCCTGGTTATACTCATTATAATTGGTAGCAAGTATTTTTACTTTAGCCATCTTCATCAAGAAATTCATTCTGTGAAGTCATGTCAGCATGATATCGAATTTATATTTTTTCAACGTATTTAAATGATATTTGGCCACTACCTGCCAAATTTTAGCATTAATTTGGCCTTGGAGCAGGCCCCTTAATTTATTTCAGTGTAAACAATTTTCTGAACCCAGCGTCATTCTCCATGAAATTGAAATATTTTACTAAGAAGGGTCTTCAGTTGATCATTGACTACCACCCAGTCGAAGTTTAACGCAAGACGAGAATGTTTCTCTGAGAGGTGCTCTTGCAGCATCCTTTGTATCATTAGGTCGAAAAAATATATGTTAAACAAATATGAATTTCAATAACTAAAAGTGAATAATTTACTTCATTGATATGAGCTCAAATAATATTTGGGCTAAAAATGACATGGACGCAAATTTTAAATGTCACCTACTATACTTTACTTTGACCATAATTACAGAATTCCTTATCAAGTATTCCTTCAACTATCTCTACGTGTTTTTACTAAATAGCAAAAATCGATCACATGGTGAGCGCTGAATGAATAAAACAATTAAGACAATATTGAACTTCTAGATCTCATTGCGATATCGATAAAATATGCTCATTGTTTTTAATAGTGTTTTAAACCATAATATACTTACTACAACGACAGTGTTCCTAAATAAGCTTAGCAAAACAAACTTGACGCTATAGTTAAATTTTTAATAAAAATACACTTCAGGCATGTTGCTGTTGATTTGGATTGCTGGTTGTATTTTGCAGTTGAAAAATATTTGGTATTGCTTGCAAATCAGTCATTTTCAATTTCTACCTTCACAATCCTTTGTCTAGAAATAATTGATAAATACCAAAAGATTTAGAAAAATAACTAAAAGGAAATATGAAGAAATATACAAAACTATGTATAATCAAAATCAACAAATTGCATGGATAATTCTACAATATTTCAATATTTTGACACTTTATTTTCAAAATTAGACATTGGTATGTACAGGGTGGCAATTTTCAAATTATCAAAACGCAGTGAAATTTCTGCCAATCCCAATTTTTAACTACAATATATCATGATATTTGAGAAGTTTGGAGTTGAAATATAAATTGCATGTATATGTATGTATATATATATATATATATATATATATATTTGTATATATTAATATTAATGTAAAAAGTCACCGAATTAACTTGTGTGGATGAATAAATTCAAGTTCTTTTGAGGTAGTATGTTAAATCTGTTTGCATTAATTCTATATTTATTTTTCCCTATAACCTTTAGTTTCAGCACTCTTCAATTATTAGCAAATGCCTTAAAAATAATTGACAACATTTTAGTTGAAAATGGTGTAAAAATTTATTGGAATTGTTTGTGGGATTTCAGTTCTCTGTGAGTTTTTGAGCATGCCAAAATTTGACAGCACTGAATGAAAGAACTTGCTATATTTTTACAAATTCTAAGCAGATCCTTTAAATAATATATTGAAATAGTTTATTGACAAGGGTTTCATCAAAATACAGTTGTAATTTATTGCAATATTACTGAAAGGTGCTTTTGTAAAAAAAATCACTAAATATATTTAATGCTTCTGAGTTTAACTTTTAAGAAGTAAGCAAAGAAAAGAAACCCCAACTGCTAAACACTATTTAACGAGAGAAAAATGTTATGCTTTATTCTATAAGAGGCCATAGATATACCTGAAGTGTGTGGTTTGAACTAATTGCATTCTTCTTATTTACAAAGAAATTATCAGATTAGCTGAAGCTAAGTTCACTTTGAAATGCGTAAAATGAATTCCAAATAGCTAAAGAAAGGCCAAGCATTGACTTTATATTGTATTCCCAAGACCACTTTAAAGTAAAAAAAACAAATTACGACAGCAAATTTATTGAAATAATACATTCAAAATGTAAAACGTGTTTGATATGTAGTACAAACATTCGAATACACAGCAACATTAGAATATTCGTAGAACAAAAGTCTATTCCCAGAAACTTTTAAAATAAATATACATTTGTATGTGTATAAAATTTTCGCTTGGCACACTTCGGAATAAGGAAACTGTTAGACTAGTGATTGGTTCAAAAGTGATCTATCACATTTGAAAGAATTGCACGTCTAACCACACCATATAATTAGCGATGCGACGATCACAAGGAAATCGAACGCGCACGATTTCTTGGTGATCATCACATCGCTAATTATTACGGGTGGTTAGACGTGCGATTCCCTCAAAATGTGAAAATCACTTTTAAGCAAATCACTAGTCAAACCGTGGCCTAAAGGGGTTTATAGTAAGGTACTAGTGCATAATAACGCCCATGCCCTAATAACGCCCAGACTTCCCATTCTCATGCTTAGCGAGGGATTTTCGTCGCTCTGATTGGTTGACTGTAGCACTAATCACAGTGCTGTTAGAATGCTGAATGGAGTGAAGGTGTGTCGCCCTAAACGAATATGGTGACACTAAACCTATTTTTAGCATTTAAAATACGGGTGTGTCTTTTCGTCGTCATTTCCTTCGTGGAGACCAGGTGAGTGCAGTTGACTTTTTCCTAACGTAAATAGTGTGTCTATTGGAGCATCAGTACTTAAGATAATTGTCAAAATTCGCAGGACCACTGCAAGTTAACTTTTATACGAATGAAATACAATTTCTGATAAGTAGCAACTTGCCTTTATAACGCCCATTGAATTTGGATGGTAGGCGTTATTAGGGCAACTACCGAAATGAGCAATTAAGCATGTTTTTCGAGGAATCTATGTTTCAACATTGCATCATAATGATAAAAAGTCGTCATTCGTCTGAGATTTACTGCCTTATGTATTATTATTTAGTGATAAAGCATCTGTAATAGACAAATTAGTAGGCCTATATATGACAGGTAGGCCCTACAGCTCTGAAGCTTAAGGTCCATTTCATTCAATCGAGAGTTATTTATGAAGTCTCAATCAGCATTTAAAGTTCACAATCCGTGTATATAATATCTTATTAGTTAAGCTTACACAATTGAATACATTAGACCTATACTGTATATTAGACTATCTTACTCAGATATAGGCCTATATAAGCTTACATGTATATCATATAGGTCCTACACTGTATGTGATTATTTCATTTCAGGTTTATGGCTGAACGAAAGAAACGCGGTGCGACCTGGTCCCAAGAAGATTTGGAAAACGCACTCAAGGCTGTTCAAAGACCAGGTAAAAGTGGTTTATCCATACGTCAAGCCTCGGAACGTTTCAATATACCTCGTTAGACATTACGATGCCACATTGCTTCAGGGTCTTCGCAAAAGTGTTTAGGGAGGAAAGGCATTTTATCTTCTGACGAGGAGAATGAACTGGTTCAGTGTATTAAAAGGTACGCAAGTACTGGTCTTCCACTATTCGCCAAAATGATTCGCGATTTCGTATCCTCATACTTAGAAAAGAAAAATCCCCAAAACGAATGCCATGTTGTTGGTAGAAAATGGTTTCGACTTATTATGAAACGATGGCCTGAATTAAGTCTTAGAAAAGCTCAGCCTAGGAATCCGGCTAGAGCCCAAAAGCTCAATCGCTTCATTGTTAGTGATTATTATTTGAAATTAAGGCAAGTCATGACTGAGTTGGACTTATTTGATAAACCAGATCGAATATTTAACATTGACGACAAGGGGATGCGTCTGTCCTTGCACCACCAACAGAAAGTTGTTGCCGAAAAGGGAGTCAAACGACTGCATATGGTTGCTCCCGAGCATGGAGAAAGTGTTACAATTGTCACATGTGTAAGTGCACTTGGTATTCCCATTCCCCCCATGATCATCTTCAAGGGGAAGTTAAGGAAACCTGCGTATGGCGATGATCTCCCTCCGCTTTCCTTTTTTGAAATGTCAGAAAAAGGAAACATGAATCAGGATTTGTTCCTCAAATGGCAAAGTTTAAGCCATCTGGGAAAGTTCTTTTAATCCTTGACGGAGCAAAATGCCATTTGTCAATTGATATTGCAGCAAAAGCCCATGATCAAGACATAATCATGCTTTGTTTGCATCTAATACCACACACGAGCTGCAACCGCTCGACGTGGCTGTATTCCGTTCGTTCGAATCACATTGGGACTAAGAGCTATTAAAGTTCTGGAGATTGAGACCAGACAGAAAACTAACGAAAGATCTGTTTGGAAAAGTGTTTACTCCCGTCTGGTCTAAATCAATGACTATTACAAACATCCAAAGTGGATTCAGAAAATGTGGAATTTTCCCATTCGATGGCGATGCCATTCCTGACCATGCATTCTGTATAGAATGAAATAACCGAAGCGTGCATCCCGGTAGCAGTGAATGATTCAATATCGATGAGCAAACCCTCAGAAGATAGGCCTAGTCATCAAATATCATTTCAAGAAATCTGATGAAAAACAGGCAAGAAGGAAGAGTTAGAATAATAAAGCTCTCTTACTTTCAACAACTTCTTTTACGTCTGGACGAGAGGCTGGACCGACGGTTGATCCACCTCTCATTACGAATGAAATTTCGGATCGATCAGAGCCTTCTAACCAAGACAGACCTTCTTTTTCTTATTCGGAAGAAACTGATCGACCTCAAACATCAAACAGCTGTGATGACTGGTATTGTCCAATTTGCGACGAAAGTTCTGTGAGTGATATGAGAAAGTGTTCAAAGTGTCTTGTGTTGTTCCATGAATTATGCGTTGGATTGACGAAGGAAGATAATGATTTCACATGTCCTGAATGCGAATTTAACACATAGACTTTTAATAACCCTTCTGAAACTTGATTTTATAAGTAACTTTTTGAAAAGAGCGATTAGCTTTTTTTGTAATGATTTTATGCGTCTTGAGGTTTTTTTACACATTGATTATACACGAGTTTTGTGCCATATAGAGATATTTTTCTTTCATGAAAACTACTTGGATATACTACTTAAACTAATTACGACAAAATATATCACACTGCTATATTTATTACATCAGTAAATATAGATAAACGGAAGTAAAATGTAGTGGGCGCTATTAGGGTCTATTTTTCAGAAAAATGACTTTTGGATACGTTTCACTTTAGCAGAGGTTTGAGTAGGTAAACTTTTGAATTTTTACATAAAAATCGCTTTTATATGTACATTAAATTTGAACAACTTCAGATTTATGAGGCTTAATATAAGTAACCTTGGTTTTCAATGAAAGGTATTTTTACAAATTTATACATCGTATTTTAACTACAGCTCTTTTTGTATACTTTCAAACTGGTTATAAAATTCATTTGAGTGTGACTACTCTGAAGTAAAAATTTATCAATTATACTAATTTTTGTAAATTGAAAAAGATCCGAGAGTTCCTATTTTGAAAAAAAATTGATATTCTAAAAATTTGCACAAGTTTTTATTATTTATTAAGATATTTTATCAGAGGAAATTATTCCTTTTGATCGCATTAATGTTTCTAAAATGAGGATAGTTTGGAATAACTTCAAACAAACAATGCAATCAATATAAGCAATTCCAACTATATTGGCATAAGAATTATGTAGATCTATGTGCTAGCAAATGAAAATCCTTCATCTTCTGAGTAAGTTGGGATTGACCAAAGACCACACAAGCTACCTTAATTATTGGATAATTTTTTTAAAAGGTTTACTAAAACCGAGTTAAATAGGGTCATCTTTTTCAAAAATTCGAAAACTTCTAAAAAAATTGTTAATCTATTCAACAATGTCTACCACAGCAATGAGCTTTAATATAAATTTTCAACATTGCTTGAAGTATGTTCCCTAATAGACCTACCCTTGCCCCAAGATTTCCAAATTTGGAAATAGGCTTGGAGAAAATTCTTTGTAAATGTGGAAAAAGTTTTGTCATTCACAACGGACCCTAGGCTGTTTAAGGTTAAGCAGATCAATGCGTTTACACTGGAATTGAAAAAAACAACAATTTCAGAAGTAATATCATTGTCTAGAGATCCAACATTATTTTGTTGTGTAAAAGGATGGGCACTTAATTTTAACTTCAACATCATATTATGTTTTGATGTAATAGATTTGAACTACAACTAAGGATCAGTCTAACAAGAGAATGATCTAAAAAAATCTCATTTAACATATTTCATGTATTATGAGATAAAAGAAAGTTCTACTTAACAATAATGAAAATGAAATTCAAAATAAAGTAGCATGCCAAATACTTTGAGTAAAAACAACCATTTTTCTACAAAATATTTTTTTATCACTTAGGTCTAGAACGACCTTATATACAACATAAATAATTTTGCAGTTTACTCCCTTGATAAAACTTCTTAACTTTGCAAATAATCTTAGGAAAATCTCGGACCGGACCACTTTCAGCTCTGGGAGCGGTAAAACAACACGCCCTTTAGGTACTGGTTTATTCTAACTGCGTATCGGGCTCGGCTATTACCTTTCAGAATGAGTGGCTAGCACTATCCAGGAACTGCTACAATCTTGGTTCTTTCAATATAGGTACGTTTTCTCCCTTTAATACAAATAGGGTTTCTGGAGGCTCAGTCTCAAACCAAAACATAAATCGCAATTTACTTAATTATTAATTATGCCATTTTTTAATAATATATACAGCTATTAGAAGATAGGACTTCAAACAAATTCATGCTTTTAAGTGCTATATGCGTGAAAGGTTTATAAGACAACTAAATGAAGTTGTCCTTGCAATATTTTACAAGAATTATAACATTTCGGTAATGAACGACTTAACATGAAAACATACATTAGTTTTCATGCATCTGACAACTTAAAATACATCGGTTAAATTCTTTAAAGCCACGAAACGGTTCTGGATTTTACTGAAATCAAATTGAAATTAATCTCGTAAGAGGATAGGATTCATATAAGCACAATAGAATGGTAAAAATTGGCACTTCATATTGTGAATGAAAATACCCACAATCTGAAAAGAACCCCAAATAGAGGCACCACAACCTGACTTTACACATGACAAGTCTAAATGAGATTAGAAAGCCTACCTACATGTATCAAGAATCAGTCTGTCAAAAGATTTCAATCTGAACTTTTGCTTTAATTCTTAAGCATGGTAGCAAGTATTATTATTGGTTTTCTAGTAATTATACTAGATGTGCTTGAAACCTGAACATTAAACTTGCAAAGAATAAAAATGTTTGAAAAAATTGGAATTTGCATTGAAAATTTGTTCATCTTTTCAAATACATTAAGCACATTAATACAAATTTTCAACAAGCTTGTTGACTAATAGATAGCTGTTTCAAAGCTTTCAAACCTCTAAATGGCCTTGTAGAAAATGTTTATAAATTTAAACAAACGGTTTGTTGCTTAAATGGTTGTTTAAGGTTTAATTATATATAATTTATAAAAATTGAATAAATTGATTTTGTTATTGATTATTCCTATATACTTTTAAAATTAAGAAATTAATATTGTAAATATAAAAATGTCGCAATAGAAAAATACATAAATTAATTATATTAAAAAATTTTTACCCAAATGTTGAATTTAAAAATTACATAAATTGTAAAACAATTACAAAATCACAAATAAACACACGATTATCTTTGCAAAGTGAAAAATTGAAATTTACATATTAACAGAAGATATTTCAATGCATTCGAGAACGACGACTATTAGCACCAACGAATATTTTCCATGTTTCTTTCAACTATTAAGCATCTCTAGGCTATGACGCGACCCTCTAAAATAAAACATTATAATAAGTTTACATTTTAGCAAATGCACAATTATAATAGCTTACAAGAGAGCTAAGTTTGATCCTGATATCATTGGCATGAGCCTGTACAAAAGCTGCATGCTACACCAACCAAAGGTAGAAGTGGGCGGTTATTTTTTGACCTAGCATGGCCAGCAGCATTCATACTTTCAAAAAATTTGCTATGCCCGCAGCCCATGCAGATATTCAAAAAGCGGCCCAGCCAGACACGTAAACCATATATATTTTATCTTGGCCACAAATTTAAATTCAATAAGTAATTTATTTATCGAATTAAACTGAGTCGATTTGTCTCGATTTTTTACATGGAATATGGAACGCAATAAGTAGTGAAGTAGGGGGTGTATTAACAAAAGTTTTCTGGAGAGTAGAAAATAAAAAGAAGTGCATTGCTAGTATGGTTAGAGTAATTTTTTAGGATTTGTAGTATATTATATGATGTTCTGTTCTCTGTATTATTTACAAGCATCTTCTTCACAGTCATAAACGGGTCGGGTGGAACTGAAACCATGACTGTTCTGGTCACTGTTTTGAGTTCAATAAAATGGGGGTCGAGTCGAGTCACATATGCTAAAATTATACTTAGGTCGGGTCGAGTCACATTTTAAAAGTATAATTAGTAGGGCCGGATCACTTTGTATAAAAATTTTTGACGTAGTAAATTAATTAATATTAAATATTGAAATGAAGCTGTGCATTGAGACCCACCAAAATGATGCAAATTTATACTGGAGTGATATAGGGCAATAGGCAGAGTGGTAAAATAAATAATTGAAAATGCATAGAGTATATTTCTCAAATGAAACTTGTTGCAATCGCAAGAGATGTGTTTGTTATTAGACCATCCTCATCCGAAAGTAAGGGCCATTGCAGTTTTGGAGACCTCATGATTACAAAACTAAGAAATAGTTTATAATTCGAAACTGTTGAGAAAATCATGTTTTTGAAAATCAATGGAACATTTAATAAAAATTAATTGTTCAAACATTTTTATTTCAAAATTTGGACGAGTTGGGTCAGAATTTTAATAATTTTATATTGGTCTGGTCAGCTCGGTTCCAATTTCTTCGATTGGTTTAAAACTCCGAACTTCATTGTCCTTATTTTGGAATGACAGCTACGGGGTAATGAGCTGGATCTGTTGTGGTATTAAATTTTATTATAAACAGATGCATTCTAAGTAAAAACCAAAAAGTTGCTTTAGTAGTAATTACTAAAATTAGTGCAACCGATTGAGATAAAGCTTGATAAATCAAAAAAAATTTCCTCTGCAACTGTCAAATAACTAGTACCTAATATAATCACAAATAACAATACTAAGGCAAGATTGCGTTGTTGAGAACATTGTGATAAATCTAGGTGTGACCACCATCCATCACATCTGCAGACTATGCGTCTACATTGCTGCCAAAAGCAGTCCTTGAAAAGGATGCCCTGCGGAAATTAAATAGGAATTTATACCAACAATCCGTATTACTCAATTACTGAATTCCTACAACTGAATTAACACGTAATTCACAGCCTTGGACTTCGAAAATAAAAATGTTTAAATTGTTAAAAAGTGAAAAACAGCATGCACACAATTAAACAATGAATTAATAAAAAGCATTAAAATAAGTAATACAAGATAAAAATTAACTAACGATGGTGAAGCTTCCATTGTCCTCGCATACATACATTGTGAATCCACGTTTTAGTTAAAACCAATAAGCTGGGCCACAGTACGGTTTGGGTTGGGTTGACATACTATAGGGTAAAAGAGAGTAGAAATTTTGGCTCTGTCTGGGCACAGCGTTGTTCGCAGATTACGTAATTTTTACGAAATCAGGCCAGCTCAACCGACAACTATTAGTCCAATAATCAATATGTTACCCATGGACGACTCGAGTCGTTCATGATGTTACCAAAGCAGGGACAAAACACTAGGATTGAAAAAAACAACAAAATGAACGTAAAACTAAAAGATTGGAATAGTTTGTTGAATACTAGCAGCAAAAGAAACGAATCATCTCTGAAATATTTAAGATAAACTATTTTGCAAGTAGCTATAAATTATTAACCACACTTCAGCATGCATATCTGCTACTTTTGGCGCGACCCACAAACTTGAATGACATTTTTCTCCGACACATTAATACCTCCGAAATTAACACTTCTCCATTGGACAGGGTCAATAGCATTATAATTTTCAATGATTTGCTATTTCAAGTCTTTTTTTTATAAAATTTTTGGTTATAAATAGAAAACATTTTGCTGCTTAGGCCGCAAAAATTGTGAACGAACTGCAAAAAATCTGCTCAAGCCATATTGCACGTTACATATGAACAAAATCAGGGAATAATTAATCTTTAACCGATGCTATTTAGAGGGAAGACATAGAATTCTAGTCTACTCACTGATGCATTGTACTGTACATATATATGTAATATTTAATTTTAGTTGAAATGTATTGCAGGAATATAATGAACGCATTTACAAAATGAAAAAACATTGGTGAAATGATAAAAATACAAACCTTCAACATTTAGAAGTAGATTTCCTACAAACACTTAATGACCAAAAAATTTATTCAAATGCTGAAAAGGCTTGAAATTGATTTTATATATCTAACAACAGTTAAAACCCCTGGATATACTATCTTACTTAATACATTTGCAATATATAGACGTTTGTTTACAACATGTGCCCGAAACGGGTTGTAAAACCACAGCTTCCTTGTCTGAAACAGCAGTGTCCAAGACAAAACTGTATATCATTTCTGAAATAGACGTTTTCTTTACCTCAGTAATCGAACACAAAAATGCAAAAAATAGCCTCTACTCGTTTGAATTAGAAAATTCTTTTGATAATAAATTTCATATTTCTTGACATGCGATTTCGAAAACATAAATATACATTGTGTGGAAGAATTATTATGGTTAGATAATCTTTTAATTGTGTTTCATCAAATTTGAAAAAATTGAATAAGGTAATAATTTTTTTAAACATTCATTTACATAGGCAGAGCTGTTTTTCTTGCCTTTTAATCTAGAATTGATCTATGCACAAACAAGGATAATCCCTACAATTTGAATAAATATAATTATCAAAATTTTGATGACATCATGCATAATTTTCAAAAAAAAATAAGTCAACATTCCAGGCGTAAAATGTTGCCCACAAAAGGAGGAAGAAGTATTAGAATAGCTTAGACTTATCACGCATTAATTTGATAAAATTTGACATTTTATTGGCCATAAATGTCATTATTTTTAGAATACACTAGAAAACTGCCCGTGCTATGCACGGGGATTTCAATGGGCGGTATTAGATATTTAATAAATGAAAAAACTTTAAACAAACCATATGTTGTGTTTTTAAAATTTTAAGAACGAAATAAGTAATAAATGTGATCATCATACATGGGTAAAATGATTTTTATTCACAACTTTAGCATAGGACACTGCGTAATTAACCGTTTAAAATTATAAGCACATTCAAAGCATTGTAACACCTAATGCAAAAGAGTATATAGAATCACAACAAAATCCAGTCCATTATAGTAGGTGTATAGATTTCCTTGAATCAGAGAAATTGCGTTATCTATATACTTTTGCATCTAGCTCAGTTCTACAAATAACATACAGCTACTACCATAGTAAATTCTACTTTTAAATAAAATTTTACTAATACCTTAGCATCAGAAAAACAGATTATTTAACTAAAATACCATAATATCGAAGGCTGTCTACATAAATTCCATTAAAATTTTGTTCGTGTCCGGATAACAATGTCATGAAATGTATCTATGCATCCGATACGTGATTATATACAACATCAAAGAATGGAGAAGTCTATAAAATTTGACATGTGTCTATAAAATCATAGTTGGCCATCTATTTCTATTCTTAGTTTTAGCAGCTGTATACCAATTTCAGATAATAAAATAAGCATATTGATTGAGAATTTTAACTGTATCCAAGGTCCTAAAAACCCAAAAAATCCCGGAAAGCATACAATACAATTATAGCATGTAATAATATAATAAGAAAACTTACAATGTTCGTCTGGAACCAGAATTGTATAAAGGGAAATCATGGTTGTGATCTTTTTTCACGTAAAGCCATTCTGCAAAGATAATCAACAAAAGAATTAAAAATGTCTGCGCCACAATTACAGAAAATGGGATGAACTTAAAAAGTTTATCTAAATATATTGTTATTTAGAGCTGTTTCGAGTAATGAGATATTCAACCAACGTTGTGATGCTAACCAATAATTTATCCCTACAAAAAATTGCAATGTTTACATAAAGTATGTATATTACAAATGGTTGATAACACATCCAGTTTTAAATTTTGTACCGATTATTATGCATACATAGTGATGCAAACTACGATTCCGTACAAAATTTTTAAATTTATAAATTGTGTGGAACATACAATACTTCGAATTCTTACACATCTCTCATACATCAAATAATAATGAAGTTCCAATTAGAATAATTCATTACGAAATGATGAAAAATTAAGTAACATGGAATATTTTTTCATAAATAGGAACTATAAAATATTCTATCCCAATAACAAGAACTAGGAAGTGCGAAAAGCACGACACAATAAAATACAAAATTATACCTCATATATCTAGAGATTTTGAAGAAAAAATATAAACAATAAAACTTAGAAAATTATACTAAGTAATGAATTTTACAATTTTTAAAAATTATGAGTTAAAATTATTGAAAATAAATCCTTTAAAAGGAAACTATTAAATAAAATCAAATATATTAACTACTAAAAAGTATTATAATTTAGTTTTCAATTATCGTAAACATTTTGGAGCAATGAAAAAATGAGTTTAGAAAAATTGTCGACAACTAAAATTTAGACAAATTTGAAGACCAGGACAATAATTTGCCAGAAACTGAAACATATAAAGATTGTCATTAATTACTGGGTAGCAGTAATTAAAATGTTAGATAAATTAAGGAACTCAATAAATATGTTAAATTAAAATGCAGAGAGATATTTGAATGTTTCTGTGTATAATATTTGCTCTTATGAGAGAATACACCCAAGGTTTTTTGAGTCACCAATTTATGTGTTAATTTCTTTTGATAAGAGTTCACATGCTCTGGTAATTGAAAAGTTGGTTTCATTTGGTATCATTTGTCTGGTGCCAAATACCGAATTTTAATGCAATGTTCACACTCAAAAATTGTATAAACAATTGCAGCAGGAAATTATTTCTCAATATTTTTCAAAATATATTATATTCGCAATTAAGTTACAATTTACTCTTCAATATTCAGTAAACAATAATTGAGAAATTAATTCCTTACTTTTCATAATTAGTGTAAATCTAAAATAACTACTTTTCGGTTAGAACGATGCGGCCGGAAGATTTAGAAAAACTTAAGCCATTGTATTCGTAATGATGTTTGTAGTTGCATGTATAATAGTAATCTTAAGCAGTATGTGTACATGAGTAAAGACATACGTTTAACTCTGAGCAAAACTGTCCAAGACACCCTTGAACCATCGTAGGAAGTTGCATTGCAAGTGTATTCCGCTTTGTCCGAGTATTGTATGTTTTTCAAGGAAAGTGTGACGTTGGTTTGGTTGCCATTAAAGCTCTCAATCAAAAAAAATTTATTCGCATCCCTTCTGTCCGCCGGGTGCCTAAATAACTTTCATTATATCCATTATAGTACATAGTGTTCATATATTTTGTATCTATATAAATAAGCCTATATAAATTTGTACATTATAAATATAAGCACGTAAACAGGACAGCATGATTAGCAAGAACGACCACATTCAGCAATGTTGTCCAATTCCACATGTCCGTGAAAATATATAAAAAAATTTATCTGTATGTTTTTTCTGTATTCATTCCACATGTATACATTTCTGCATTGAATATTTTCATAATTAAAGGCACCTTCTGTAAAAAGAGCACTTACTAGGCGGATTTAATTTAAATATGTTAAATTTTAGATGTAGCTTCCTCAGTAAATCTATAACAAGTGCAAGTGCAATTGCAATTAGTAAAATTGGGTAGATAAAATATTTAAATTCGATGCCTTCCAATCATCTTGGAAAAGGAATTTCTATTAAGCCCAATTGTTCTCCTCTTCTTCAGTGACAACAAAGCTACGGCGTGCATATTCCATGATATTTCCAGGAATATATCAGAAAAAAATTGGTAGTCTCTTTATTCCTCGAATTTGTTTACAGCAAAAAACAAGAGGTTGTCAGAGAAAGATTCCTTCTTTGTACTAAAGAAACCAAATTTTGAAAATTATCAATACTTTTCCGAATTACCCTTACATTGGAGGAGCTTTATGTGTCTACTTAAATGTACACATGCATTTCACAAGGTAACGAAGCATGTGCTAAAAGCATTCTTACATATTCAGGTACCAGCAAACTGGTAGACATAGTTGAAGGACATTTTGAGTGATACTAACCTAAAGTTTAAAAACTTTGTGGACATGCAGGATTGAAATACCCCGCAATTTTGGTGATATCACACATACCCGTTATCAGCAAATTTAATCTTGATGTTATTCCAACCAACAGGAAGTGAAATTTGTACTACAGTATACCAAAATATCAAACGGCAAAAGTACATTATTACACCCATAGCAGAAATTCTTGAAATTTTATAGTTTTTATCGTTTTTTCATGTTTTGGAGTTTTCATAAAATGATGTTGCTAACAGGAAATATTCAAAGACAAATTAAGGCAATCCCTAAGTATATCATTTTTTGATTACATTTTGTAAAGAATTCATGAATGTTGCATATTCTCCGGTTTCAATTAATAGTCACACATATTGTAAATGTAAAACTAAGAACTTGTTGTGGATTTGCTAGACTATAACTTAGCACTTTGATGTTTAAAAAACAAAATTGTTTTAAAGTTTTTTTCCAAAACCTAATGACGTCGATAGACGAAACTAAATTTGAAGTGATGCTGTCTTGATCATTATATAGGCTTCTTGAGTAATACCACAAAACAAAATTTTCAGTATATATAAATTCATTGCTTGAAAAAAGGGTGACACTATGATTTACAATACCTAAAACTATCACAGAACAACTAATATGGAGGCTCCATACTTCTATAATAAGATTTCATGGATAGAGATGATTAATTTTCCAAAGTTTAGATATTAAGAGTTGCTTTATTATTAAGCAATTGCTATCATTGAACACAACAAAATATAAGTGGTGTTTAGTTATTGACATATCGACAACTTAATTTATCATACTTTGACATGACATGACAACATTCCAAAAATCATCATTAAACTGTTACATTGTATTTTAAAAAACATTTAGCATAATTTGTACGGTGAAATACCAACCTAAACACAAGAATTCCACAGCATTGCAAAGTTGTGTTAAATTAAATTTTACATGTAATAATGAAATAAAATCTCTGTAGATTTATAATTGAAATCTTTTGACAAGTAATTTACATTTTGTTAATTAAGAAAATTATAAATTGATGAAAGTGAAAAAAGGAATGACGTGCAATGCATAAAGTTATTCAAGAAATAGGAGAAAACATCTTTAATAAGATAATTATGCTCTTGAAGATTGATAACAAATTGCTATAAAACAAAAGATATTATCCTTAAAATACATTTTCTAATAATATTATATTTTTGAATTTTTTTTCTTAAAATATAGAAATACCTATTAGTAATGTCAAATTTTTGAAAACCTTTTTGGTCATAATTGGCAGAGACTGATTCACTCAATTACAATCTATCTGAATTTGCGTACAACACAAATGACGTTAAAAAAGTATAATGAAGAAAAAATTAACGTAATTAAAGATTGGAAATGGATAAACAGCGATTTTATTCTTAAATACTGACAACAATCTTCATGACCAATTATTCTTTCAACTACTGTGCTGCTGATGCAGCTGATAAATCCAAAGTAGCAGAACTGCTTCTCTTATTTCGGTCCTAATTCGCCCACTAAGAAACAACAAACTATTTAAAACCCAATCATAAAAACCCAACATGTCAATTAACACATCGAGTATTTGCTAGTATTCTGAGGAGCGCCAAGTGTGTATTTTCAAGTATTGACTATACATGAGCTTAAGTACGATACCTGGGTATTAAGTACTTTGTCAATACCCTGATTTCAATGAAATCATAAATTTATAAAAAATAAATGAATTCTTGACAGCGACTTACCTAAAGGTATTGTGAATTATGCTATCCAGGTTTCTCTGCCATTTGATTGTCACGTAAGGGGTAGCTTCCACTGCACAGGGTAACTTTACATCATCTCCCTCATAAACCTTTAAAGAACGGACCATTTCTTCAGAAAAGACTGGACCAGCTAAAGAGAAGCACTTAAAAAATTGAATATATAAATTTCCCTTACTATCTTTCCTTGATTAATTGCTAGATATAAAATACATATTTGACGTACAGGTACATACATATGCAATATAATAATACTAATAAAATTATATTATTTATCTTTCAATAAAAAAGTGATAAATATGAAATTATATATTAAAAATTGATAATGATTTACTTCAGGATATGTGACAGCCTTCCAATTCTAAAATTCAGACCCTGAACATCGCATTTCAATCATCGAGATCCTAAATCTACATACAATGTGTTAAACTATCTTCGCAATTTAACAGCACATGATGCTGAAGGTTTTGCTTATTGTTTTAACCTGAGAAACCAACTTTCTTAAATGGCAGATTTGTCACAGTAATGATCCAAATATCTAAAATTGCCAACGTTCGTCCAGCTGCTATATTAAAATGTCACATAGTCACGTTGTTCAAGCATATGCTACATGAGACAAAATAGATGCTCAAAAACATATTATCTGAGATCAGCACATTCATCATTAACAAGCTCAGGAGACTGCTATTCGTTATGCCCAGGGACGTATTTAGGGAGGGCCATTGCGTCTGGGCCCCCTTTGGGCCAGGCCAATTTCAACTCATTCTCATACGATCTGATCGATATATTAATGAACAGTCAATTTGTTTGATATAAAGTTCAAAAAAGAAGATCAATTCAGAATTACTCTATTGCTTTATTTATTTAAACGTTTATTTAAATTTGAACATCTTTAACTGCAATATATAATCAAATTTTTTAAAACATTTCCAAGAATCTTTTCACAATTACTAATGAAACTGCTGAAAAATTGGAATCTAGGTATGTACAGTAACATTTCAATATTGTTACACTTTTATTAACAAAAAATTAATTAACTGCTTTACTGAGCAAAATGTCAGAGCCTCCATCTAAGTGCCAGAAAACGTTTCAAAATTTTTCCAAACAGCATTTGGCTTATATGTCTTGGATAAGAATTGCCCCCTTTAGAAATTCTCGATATGACCCTAACCCTAACCCTGGTCATGAGAAAGTTAAAGCGAATCTCTTTCCCAAAAAGATTAATACTAACTCAAAATACTGAATCTTTATAACTATTGATAAAAATGGTGAACAAAACCCACGTAGAGGAATTCCAGCTTTCACATGATATATATATATATACTATACTAGGTATGCATACATACACTACAAATAGACTTGCAAAACTGTAGACTATTTGATCTTACAATGTATCTCATGAAGCCATATATTGGAAAAAAGCGGCAATTAGGATACTAGTTGGTAAAAAGTTCTAAAAATTGCTGACTATCAGGCTATCAAGTGGCCCAAAAGAAAATATATTAGACAGGATTAACTCAAACCTAAATCACTCTTCGCGAAAGGCAAAAATAAGTTACTCTATGTCAAATGCAAATCAAAATGTTCTAGAAAGATCAGTTCAAAGAAAAATGTGTGCATTTGTTTACATAAAATTCAGAAATACTTATAATTGATTTATAAGGAAACCACCAAATTTAATGCTGTTTCAAGGCAAGGTACATATCGCTGGTAAAGATGCATAAAGACATAAGTGCAATTCTAAAATATGGAAAAAAATATTTTTCAAAAATATTTCACAGTGAAAGGTTTCACAAAGTTTCCGATTTTTGATTGAACGATTTTAAACAGTCCAATATCTTTGAAATATGCCATTGCAAGATTGAAGTATATATAATCAAAAATCTAAATTGCCAATAAAACACATTTTGAAAGTTTGGCACTTATGTCTATATGCATGTTAAAAAGCGATATTATGTACACCTTGCATCAAGGAAACATTTATATTGTCGGGTTTATTTGTGAAAAAGGTACTTTATTTGCAGTTTCTTTTGTTGTGGTAAGTCATACTCCAATGGCAGATAACGCAATAATTGTTTCGTGTCAGACTAACCGTTAAATGTTGAATTTTTGTTCAGTGTTGTTTGGTACAACGTATACATTTCATAGTAACACAAAGTTAAAGTTTACGCGTCATGAAGGAACAATAATACCTACAATCTCAAACACTGGACAAAATGTTAGCTAAATATTTAAATATCCTCAGGGGGATACCATAATTACTGCATGGATGACACACCTGGCTATAATATCCATTAAAATCAAGTAAAAAGAATTAATCTATTGACACTACAGTATCAAAACTTCCAAGTATGATTTCAACCAATATACAAAGCCTTATGAAAATACTACATTAGGCAAAGTTTAATGACAAATCTGATGATGTAAATTAGCAACAAAAATTTTAATCAATGCTATCACTGCATTAACAACCTTTTCTCTATCAATGACACATTGAAATACTCAGCTAAAGATGAGGCAAATGAGTTTTTCAAAACAACAAGAAGGGACTAGTTTTAAATATACAGGTTTGAAGATTTCATCTTGGTCTATTTCAATTATTATCCAAATTATTATATTAGACAATTTGTTAATACTGATACATATACTTGTAAAAATGGTTGTTTCTTCCAGTGCCAGGCTGATAGCAGATAGCTTTACTGACTTTCAAAGACCGAGACAGTAGAACCATCTTTCTTTGATAGCAGAAACCTTGGCTCTAACTGATTATCCGATACATTACAATCTATATTTCTTTACTGATATATTTGTTGGCCCTAACACAAAAGGAATTGAATTCATTTACAAGCTGTGTGAAATGTGTTCAGAAGAAAATTATTCAAAGCTGAGCATTCTCATTTCTGAATTTTTCTAACTGATTATCCGATACATTACAATCTATATTTCTTTACTGATATATTTGTTGGCCCTAACACAAAAGGAATTGAATTCATTTACAAGCTGTGTGAAATGTGTTCAGAAGAAAATTATTCTAAGCTGAGCATTCTCATTTCTGAATTTTCCATTTTCATAAATTCGTCTTGGATACAAGTTAAACATGCAAATCATAGATTCTATTTCATTTTAAAAAATGATAAAATTCGTAGGAGTAACTTCGGAAGTAAAGAAAGACAAACATTATACTTTCCAACAAGTTTAACATGAATCAATGTTTAAAACTTAGAAGTATTGATGGAAATATGAAATTACAAAAACACAAAAATCGTTCTTAATTATTTGTCTGTGTAAACCTGTTCAATTTCACTACTTTGGAAAACAAACTTATCCATGTATCTAGATCAATTCCAGGTTCAGTAAATTATTATGGATCGATACATGGAATTTCTCTGATCCACGCTTAGTTAAAAAAACAGCATTTGTGGTTTAAAAAATCGACAAAATGATTAGGGTTTGGTAGTATCTCTGATACAATAACATCGTTTACTTTTCAATATGCTGCTCATTAATTTTAAAAGTCACATCCATTTTTGAAGGGTGGGTGGGAGAGTTCGAGATACATGGACGACCACCTTGTGTAAGTCACTGCGCCTAATCAAACGATTCATAATAGGTTAAAAATTAATCAGTTAGCTTTTGATCAACCTATCTACTTTCATACGAGAACAATAATTAATAAACTATTCTATCAGGTATGATACGAAGTCACAAAAACAAAGTATTCCTATGAACTAAAATATTGGATCTAAGCAATATCCACGAGATCTGTAAATGACATTCCAGATCCATTAAAACTTCCGTGGATTTCCAGATTCAGAAAAGTAGTCTGTTGGCAAGAGGGCCATAGTGATACTGTATTATTGCTACTACATAATAATTGTATTCTGCGTCTAGTATAAACGATAGAAGAAATTCTCCCAAAACGTCTAGGTAATCAAAATCCTGTAAAATTAACCATAAAATACTCATACATCAAATTAAATGCTTTGAAAAAATACCACCCGGTGAGACTTCTGTTAGAATTTGCTAATTGGAATCCAAAAGCGACGAATTTATCTTTAATAAATGTTTTAACTAAGCCGCTGTCTCATTTACAACATTTGTAAGCCTACTTCTTGTTTTTTAGTAAATGTGTCATAGACTTAATTGCGTAAAATACCTTTATTAGAATAGCGCAGGGGCGTTACAGGCATACTTATTTAGCAATTCAATTAAAAATATGTTTAGGTATAACTGATAATTGAATCCAATATAAATTCAAAAAGCAGCAGACGAGAAATTGTGTAAGACACTCTAATTTGAACATGAATAATATTATGAAATTGGTAGCCCTTCAATTAACTATATATATATATATATATATAATATATATAATATATAATATATATATATATATATATATATAATATATATGTATATATATATATATATATATATATATATATCATCAATTAAAATTTAAAATAATATAAACAGTTAATTTAATAATTTCCTTCTTTCAGTATGTTAATTTCAACGGCTTATGCATTTAATGTAAATGTATTTCTAATAATGATCTTAACCTTAAAAAGCCTGGTATCCTTTTAAAAGGACAAAGCGTTTATCCACACTTTCAAAGAATTTTCTCAAAGCCTACTAAGAAAGTATGAGACATAGACAAATCCATTGGCGAGTGTGGAAAATTTATGCTAACGTGTATTGATGAGGCGGAAGCACTTGTTTGAAAATGAACATTTAAAAAATGTTTATATTTTATTCATACCCAAAGTTCCAGAAATTATAAGGATTAGATCACATGAGAGCAACCAAAATTCTCCAACCCTAAATTTAGTAGTTTTCTTAAGTCCTCTAGTGAAATAGCAATTTTACAAATTCTTCGAAATGTTAGCCGTTTCACGAATCTCCAAATTTCACAATCTTTATATATATATACATTCTATACATATATATATATATATATATATATATATATATATAGAGAGAGAGAGAGAGAAAGAGAGAGAAAGAGAGACAGAGAGAGCACACAATAATTAAAATACTGATTCAATTTCAAAAATATGAAATGAAATATTCATTTTAAAAAGTATGCTTACATCGCACGATTGCTGCTTTTCGAAGGACTCTCCTTTCACTGATGAGCATGTAATTGAATTCACAGAAGTATATTCCTGCGTAATTGGAAGTTGGTTCATAAGGTGATAACGTACTCCGCAGCTTCCCCTCACCAGTGCTACGTTGAATAACTCTAAAATACACTACGCTGTAAATAAACAATCTTCCAAGATTTTATACGTTCAAAAAATGTTCTTAGTAAATGATTGCATAAAATATTGCAACAGTTTACAACTTAATTGCTATAAATTCAATTTACGTCTTCTAAAAACCCCAAAATTCCCTTCTCGCATCATTCATCCCAACCGCACTAAAATTCCTTGTACATGGTTACATACTACTTATCTTAAAGAATGCACAAAAAAGCAAATTCCTTATTCATTTGTAAATCACAATGTATATTATACAGGAATAAACCCGTTTTATTAAAATATCATTATTATTGCGTTAACCTAGTTGACCTTAGCAAGCTTTTATTTCTATCAATTTTGGAAATTAGAAAATTATGGATTCATGAGGATGCTACTAAATTAATAAATAATTTCTTAAACATAGGAAGCAGAGAGTCGTGTTGAATGGGGAACATCTGATTACCTATATACAGATCGGGGTGTGTCACAAGGCATTGTTTTAGGGTCCTTTTTACTTGCATTATATATATAACAGCTAACGTTAAAAATTGTAAAATCTATCAGTACGCTGACGATACCTGTTTATTAACAAAAGCCAAAAATGAATTTATTGCTTGAAATCAAACATTGAAAAAATAGGGACATAATTTTGATGATAACCATCTAAAAATAAACATAGGTAGAACTCAATTAATTATTTTTTCACCTAAACAATTAATACTATAAATGAAGGTATTTAATTAAAAATTTGTAAAGATTTCTAAATTTCTTAATAGGTTTGGCTATAATTGTTTAAAAATGCGGACAAAACAGTTTGTGTTGCCATGGGCAACTCAATATTAAGAATGTATTACAACATTCAATATTTAATCCTTACGAAAGGCCTCCGTCGTGATGAAAATGCTCAACAGGATATCCCTGGAGGAGTTCGAGCTCTATTTTACTGTTGGGGTTTATTCTGGAGGTAAGATTTCCCTTCCATTCGATGAGAGCGTTCGGTGGATCCATAGTCTCAATCATGGATTTATGATATGTAACATTGCAAACCAGCTCAAATTTCTCCCCAGGAATTTTCGTAACAGCTGAAGGAGAAACCAGCATATCCGGTTCTAAATAGCTTATTTAACAACGAACACAGTATGTATATGTTAAACTACATACCAACTGCAATAAAGGCTTCGTTAGTAGTAGGTCCTCCATAAGTGTTTTCCTTTTCGTAGAGACACTTGTACCCTCCCATGTCTCCATAAGAAACTTTTTCAATGACCAATTGCGATATCAGCTGAGTAAAGCGAGTATTCTGTTTTTCGACTGTTTTCTAAGTTAAAATGGACATTTTTTTACCAAAATATCATCAATTTTGTTTAAAAAACGATTTGCTTGAATCATATAAATTCCTATCTTTTATTATGTATGTTGATCCCTGGAAAAATGATTTTAAAGTCGATATATTACAAATTGTAACTACAAATTGTTTATCTTTATGGTTCAATGTTTCTAGACTAAATCGATGCTGCTGATTCCAAAAATAGTCATTATTTGATCACTTCACTTTCAGAAAAAAGCTATGAGTGATTTCAATTACTGCTGGGATGAAAATTCAATTATTAATAACTCAGACAATACTTGTTTTATCAAACTGGTTTTAGGTAAATTTAAAGACTCACTAAGTATTTAACATGCCCTTGGATTAATTAGATTGGAAATTAAAAAATACATGTAGGAAGTCGTTTGAAGTAAAACCCAAGATTGGCTAGTATGTTACTTTGTTAGGAAAAGTTGTAATTTTTGTTGAAAAAACCACTTATAATTTTTTTTGCAGGCAATGATATAATTAAAAAATTTACATTTTCTGAATCAGCATCGATCAAGTCTAGAAATATTTAAAAATAAAAATAAACATTAAAAACTGACATTTTATTCCAGTGCATTGTACATGGCCAAGACATAGCCTTCATATAATTATATAACAGACGAATAGACATTTTTCAATAATCACGCACTCTAAAAGGTTTTACTTCATAACCCCACATAATAATTCAAGTTATTATTTACAAGGTTGGTTACGATATTCGTTCTTACCAGCGAACCAGGGAATATTTTATTCTTAGTTGTTACTGTAAAACATGCAAAAATATATGAAAATAACTTTGAAAAAAGCTAGACAAAAACAATACGTATCACATTCAAATTCTATACTGCAAATCATTGTGGCTTACAGTTGGCTACCAATACATTGCATACAAATATTGGGGCTTGGTCACGCGATAGTTAGCATTTAGAGTGAAGCGATACTATTCTTCACTATATATGCATATTTATATGCGCCTAAGACTCTAATTATAGTAAAATTAATGCAATAATGGGGAATAATGGTAAAAATTAGTAAAAAGTAGAATCTATGGCTGGCAACAGGGCCATTGAAATTCCATTACCATGAAATTCCGTTACCATGTAGAACCAATTAGTTTCTGAATTTTTAAGAGAATTAACATTTCAACTATGCCAATATTTGGTGATAAGATAGTGTACTAACCATTAATGAATATAATATTTATTATACAGGAGGAACAGTATGTTATGATGTAAATGTTATATACTTGTAAAAATAATGTTAACTTTTTGAAATTCCGTTACCGACTAGTTTTGTATTCATAGATCAAAGAAAATGAATTTCTCAAAAAAAATTCTATCTTATTGATGAACCTACTAAGGAGTCACACATGACACATTTCAATAAAAAATAAATGATTATTGAATGAGTAGCATTCATTTTAAAAGTGAAAATTAAATAGCGTTACTGCTTGCCTATATTGAAGATATATAGTGTATGATGACGACAATAAAAATAGTACTATTCTGATCTAACCGGTAAGTACCCGCTATTATACTTCTAAAACAAGGACTTACACTGTAGACATTGATACTGATGCGTTTTTCAAAGAATTCGAATTCGCGTGTGGGTTCACGAATGATGATCTTGTTGAAGTCTTGGTTTCCTAACTCCCGCTTTAACCAGACGATGTTGCTTTTCAAATTGGCACTAACCACAGGTTGACGAACACTGGAAGAAAAGGCGCTCCCTAACAGCGTCTCATACACACATGTAAACTCTACACGACTGTTGATGCTTCCAATAAATCCTAATGGTGACTCCACAAAACCTAAACAAATATTCTTAAAGATTATAACTTTATCTAGATCAGATATGTGATTTCAATATGAGCGCATAGAAAGTCCATTAGAAATTTAGGAACAGGGCTTCCCTCTTAACAATCAAATTTGCAACATTTGAAGGATACTTTTTTTAAATATCAATTTATCAAGAAAATTGATTTTCTAACTAGATTTAACCTTAAACAATTTTTACGTACACATAACTCACGAACTAATAAAATGTCTAAAATCTGAAAACACCACAATATAGAGGACTTGTTCCTTTTGATTTCCGTTGCAAAACAGATATCAAAAGTTGTAAAAACATAATTGTGTCAATTTTTCAGCTGGCATTGGATAGTTTGTGAAAAGTGATGAGTCGAATCAAGTCAGTCAAAACCCCATCATGATTTGATTATGAAATTATATGTAGTTGAATATGATAAGAAAGAATAATTACTACTGATACAACATAAAAAGTTTTCAAGTATTTTAGAAAAAATATTTTAAAATAATTTATAAAATCCCATGTATAAGAAAGCAAACTTTAGAAATCTAATAGAATATAAAACACAGTAGAAAGTTTCCAATATTCAGTGGACAGTTAAATCGTGGAATATGGAAATGTCAGCGCGTTTTCGTCTTCTATGATATTAATAATTTAGAGCAAACTAAAAGAAAACAATATAATTTTGAATGGGAATTAGAGGCTCCAATTTCCTCTATAGCCTCACTATGAGGAAAATGATGTAGGGCCATGAAATCAAAGAAAAATTTAGTCGAGATGTCGTGGAGTGAACAAAAGCTATCGATTGAACGTAATGCTATCAGAAACTCAATGTCAACGTCTACACCATTATGTCTAAAAATATGCATTAATACTAAAACGCATCATAGTGTTGATGTTCCAATGAATAGAAACTAGCCACAAAAGTGGTTTGAATCGCATCCAACTGTGGGAAACCATAATTTCCTCATAACTAGAAAGTGACATCGGGTACTCGAGTAAACCCCACCCCACTTTAGGTTAGGGTACTCAATGCTGTAAATGTAAGCAAAAAATCGAGATTGATTGATCGAAAAGTACTGTTGTTAATCCAAAACATTAAGCAAAGCGAATCTATGGTTGTTTACCTTATCAGAAAACGACTGATGCTGATTACCATTACATTGGAAAATAAATTTTCGGGTCACGTTGGCACTCTCTAGTCAATGCCACTCGGTAAACAGGTATGATAAATTAGGATAAACACATATATCTTATAACATTTAGGCGAAATTGTCAATTCAATATTAAACGTGAGATTATAATCATATACAAAATCTAATTAAACAATATGTTTACTGGGAATAAACGATGATTAGTAAATTATTTAGAATGTATACGCTAAAATGCGAAGCTTTTTTATTCGCTAATGAAGTACATACGTCATCATGAAATTCAAAGAATTTATGCATTTGAATGCATTCCAAAGTCATCATGCTGATGTAATCCTACAACAATTCTGCGATCATAATTATGTACTTAACTTCTCTATTACGTATTTCGTCTTCATTTAAATAATTAAAATTGAAAATGTCAGACGCTAAAAATCCAAAAAATAATTACAGGAATGCAGTAAAAATTGCTAACAAAAATTCTAGAATCCATTAAATGATTACCATATACATGACTAGGCAAATTGTATTGAAAATTTGATGATTAAAATTGAATTATATTGCTTCAAGAATTCAATACATTGCATCTAGTACGACCTCTTCTTCACAATTCTATCGCTGAGACGTACAAATCAAATATAAATCTTAAATAATTCATATTCTAAGCCAAAGTTGGAACTACAGTGTCATTAACACTTTTCTGATGGAAATATACTGCATTAATCTTTGAATGACCTGTCCTTGAACTATGAATCGAAAATTTACTACCCAATCCACCTTTGTTATATTACCTTCATCCAAATGTATCATTTTTGCCATTGTTTCTTTACTAATATTTTGCTTGGCATCTCAAAAAATTAATGATACATCTAAAATATTCTTGATTAAGGCTGAATCCAATAACCTTCAAACTGATCCGACTTGCAGTCTGGGAAATGCGGAAACAAAAAAGTTCAATTAAGTTGTTACTTGCCTAGAAAAGTTTGTAGGCCTACGTTCTGTTTGGTAAAGTAGGCTTTTGTGATTTTTCTAGTGTTCTCCATACCTACTTTAAACAGTTAGAAGAAACTTAAATACTAATCAGTTAAGATTAGAGACATATGTGCGTTCGAACTCGATCTATTCCCAAAAACTCAACTCAATATTTCGAGTACTCAAACCTACTAGACTTGAGTTTGAATGGGATCTATTTTCCTTCAAATTGTGTTGACTTCTCTCCTTTAGTTTAATATATTATATTTCTGTCGTACATTTATGTAGGATAACACAGTTATAACTAGTTTAGTCTAAGAAAAAAACTCTAACTAGCTATTTGTAACCCGGGTCGAATTCGCGAGTTAGGGTTTACACTCGACTCGAACGTCATTGTTTCAATCAAGAAATTGGAGAACGCAGATATTGGTTTTAAAAATCAATTAATGTTTCGTACTCAACAACTTTAACTTAAAAGCTCTGCTTAAGACTGCTGCCTTTTAATTGCCTCTCAGTGAATGCAATTCGTTTGAAACCTTTTCCTTTATACATGAAAGCAAAAGTTCAAGCATTAATTCGTAGTAGAATCTAATGACAATAAAAACTGCTTGTATTACAATAAATGGACAAATACTGCCATGATTTGGCAGACATTTTATAAGTGGTTCTGAAGAGAAGGTATGATGGGTAAGCATCTATAAATGCATCAAAAATATCAAGACACTTGAATTTCTTCTATTTTTCAGTAATTAAAAACGTTTCAATACTACCACTGCCACCAGGGAAACATATTGAGAGTTTCTATGGACCTTGTGTGACTACGTCAAATATGTTCTTCTACTTCGATGACCAAATTTCGTTTTAGCTTCATTCCCATTTGCTATTTGTGTATGTAACTACGTGAATCAAAGTTGGATTGGACGAAGAGACCCTGGGGAATGGTTACACGAATCACCTGATCAATCTCTTGTTGACTATTTCCTTTGGAAAAATCTTAAATTTATTGGTTACCAGAATAGTTCCTAATAATTTTAAAGATGTTTTAATAACTGAATATGAAAAGATCAGCTTCAAACCCTCAATAAAGTGAAATACAATTTTATAAAGGTATTTGAGGCATGTATCAATGCAGAGCATCTATTATGACTATGATAAATTTAACTACTCAAATTATAACAATCTACATAGTGTGCGACTTCTGCGACAACATGTACATCAATAAGCTTTGAAGGGAGTTCGGTTTCTAAACATCGCTTCAATTTTCTGTTGGAGCAGGCATTACATTTCTCATTTCTTAAATATGAAGTTACACTTCCGCTTGTATAATTAAAGTAAAAGATCAACATAGACATAGTGGCTCGTATTGAACATTAAAGGTAATCAGTATATAAATATGGTATCCATGGTTGCTTTATATAGTAAATTTTCGACACATTTTTTCAACTAATTCCAGGTATTTATTCGAATTGGGAACCAATGGAGTATTAATTGGTGTCATAAAAAATGCATTGTAAGTAAATTGTGAATTAATTAAGCAAGCGACCTCCCCTACCATTTAACGTCATTACGAATTTACCAGTTAGTGTCCCAATGTTAATTTGCATCCGCCTTCTATTGATAAGCCGTCATCTCAAATAAAAACATGCAGTTTAATAAATCCAATTATACATCAAGTGCCGCTTTCACATATCCGAAGGAATTGTTTAAGCTTAAATAAAATTAATCTCAACACAAGACAATTTAAATTTCCAATCTACTAAATGCTAAAATCAAGGATGTAATGAAAATGCATAATACTTCAAACAGATAAATGCTATCAGGCTGTAATTAACATTCTTACTGCAGTTCACAGCTGGAAGTTGGTCAGCCGAGGTAAGACTTGAATACCGGCTTAGCATTCCTGAACAAAAAAACAAGACAAGATGTACACATGCAATAATTTTCTAGCCGAAAGCATACAATAGACGTTTATTATAATATCAACTATACTACCAATTTTTAAGAGTAAAATCTATAAGCAGGGTTGTACTCCTAAATATTTAACAAGAGGGACTCTAAGTTTGAGTACTGTATTTTTATGTTGTATTTTAACCAAATTTAATTTCTCAGCAAATAAACTCCAACACTAGAACCCTAATATAACTTTAACAAGAGAAGCTGGGTGTCCCCAATTGAATTTAACAAAGTGGCCTGAGCCCATTGCGCACCCCATCGGGTACACCCCTGTCTATAAACAATCTTAGTCTAAAAAACGTGGAAAATTTAGCAATTGCTAGCCTTTTTCGGCTACATTTGTAAAAAGTACTCTCAACAGAAACAATCTTATTAAATGCACTCACATTTGTTTAACAACATTATCAATACCATTAGGACCAATATAGTTAACACTAATATTCAGAAAGGCAGTTTCAAATTCTCTAAGTCTTGAGGTTAAGTACATAATTCATTTCAACAGAGCAATTCCTAAGCAATTTACAAGATTAAAAATGTAAAATTTTGGCATTTTTCTAGGCAATTCTAAGCCTAGCTACAAACCACAACTGCTCATAAAAATCCATGTTTATACTAATAGTTTCAATACCTGACAGTTCAATTAGACCTGGCATATAATCAGATAAGTGAAAAATATTGGCAAGCTTCCAATCTTGTTTGATTTAAACATTTTAAATTATAGGTGGAGTCTATATACAAATTGTAATATACATTTTTGTATATTTTATTGAATAGCCATTCAAATTAAAATTGTGCAAAAAATGTTATGGAGTTTGTGGCTAATGTGATAGGAAATTTCAATTAAATATAAAATAAAATCTTACGTCCTGTATTTTCAATATTTGATGAACCTAAAAATAAAACACATAATCTACATATATATATATATATACTTATTTTGAGTAACTAATTAAAGTAACCAAACACACGTTTTGTAATAATGCATTTAAATAATTTATTTGTAAAGTAAATCTTACAAATCTGCAACAAAGATGAGACCGAATACCGATTCATCACCCGGTAACCAGATGACGACGAAATTAAAGAAATTAAATAAGAAACACCACTTAATTATCATAGATAAACAAATTACAGTTTTTACTACCGCGATATCCTGCTGAGCTAGTGCATTCAATGGGATGCATGCGTCAGGGTGGGAAACGGGACATTTTTATTCTCACAGAACTGACCCGGTTCGGCCCACTCTAACAGTGAGCAGCGACCGACTCATTTAACACTGACCCGCGACCCGATAAAAATCTCTGGTTCATAGGTTTATATGTACATATTGCAAATTGTATTGCAATATATTACGAGTTGCAAACTTTGATTTTTATTTTGGACACAATTTGTAACAATTCTTTCTAACACGGCCACATTTTACCATTATCTAAAAGATGTATTATACTGCGCATCGCATTCCAGGCAAAAACTTCAAATGACGTTGCATTTTAAGTTATTAAGTCAAAAGGATAAACATTATTCAAAGAGACAAATTTAATCTAAATTTATTGTTATTACTGAGGGAATTCTCCAGCAATTAAATGGGAACCATAAAGTAATAAATTTATAAAGAGACAATTACGTTGATATAAAATCTGTATTTGTTTTGTTTAAAGAATATCTATTTGAATACAATGGATTCCAAGGGATTTATTCTTTAAGTGATACACTAAAAGTGCCAACGCTTTACTAAATGCTCAGATTCAAATGAATAGAGAGCACCACAAACATCATTTGTTACAAGTGTTGTATCTTCATAGTTGTAGGTCCTCAAAAAATAATAAAATGTCTTAAGTATTATAGAGCTATAATTACTTCTGAAATGCGGAAGAAAAAATAAAATTCATCTTTGGAAAAATATAGTTCGGGGCTCTTGAAATGCCACAAAACATATAGAAAAAACTTTCCACAAAGTAATTGATTTACTACATATTTAGCTCTTGACCTCCCAAGGGTGATTAAATGGTGATTCTTTGTAGTCGGCTGCTCAGTATTTTTCTAATATACATTCGATTTGACTGATATTATTTGCAGGGTGCTAGTTCGTTGATGGGAAGACGATTGGTTATTGATTGCATCAAATAGACAGACAGTCATTCACATATGGTCACTTATAATGGCCATCATTAACAAGAAGTTATTCCATTGTGATCAATATCCAAAAGGAAAGATGTGACATTTGCAAAAGCAAGGCAAGACGAAAACTCAACTTGTGTCAGGCTACGCAGGACTAAGATATTCCGCTTTTGGTATGACAAGGAGTAAGCAATAGCTTGGTCGCCTGTTAAGAGCTACAGTACCTGCATAAAGTATTTTTTGTAAAAGAATTGATCGCATTTCTATGAGGTTGACAGAAATTTAAAATCATCTGTTTGGTATAACCTTGTCCTAGGGTGACTTATTCAAACGAAATAGAGTAAATTTAAAATAAGTCACATTCCAGACTATCATACAAAAACTAATGAAGATAGAGCTATGATATTATACCTATGGTATAAAGGGATGCAAGTTATCATAGAGAAGTGCTAAAATCTAAGCTATAACATAACTGCGGCCATTTGGAAAATAGGGTTGAATTATTCAAAGAGATTTTTACTTTGTAAAAAATTATAATATAAATGTTTAACGAATTTTCAAAATAATTTATTCATTAATAATTGAAGACTTTAAAATTAATGATTTAATAAAATAATAATTTTTGAAAATTAGAAAAAGAACTATTTCAAAACTGTACTAATTTCGAAATAATTTCAAATTAATGCTAAATTTGGCAGATTTGTAAATCTTGTCATTTATAACAAAAACATTCTTTCAAATTTCAATTAAATACTTTTAAGCAATGCGGGTGATAGGCTTTTATCATTTTTCTATCAGAATTATTGCGCTGGTGCTAGTTTAAACTACGATGTTTGAACCACTCAAAAATATAAATTTAACCACAAATTTTCAGCTAGTTGCCACCAACAGAACATCAGTGGACCGACGGCTAAATTCCACTGGTGAGCCGCTGAGTTTGGCATTGGTGGTCCATCTGTGAACCGCCAGTAGTTTGCTGCGTTGGTAGGGGGTTATTCTAGATACAGTTAATCATAGAGATGTATTGACAAGAACGACTGCGTTTTGGTTTAAAATGTATCAACCGATTATTGAGGATTCTTAACACGATATTCTTGATCAAAAATCAAATTCATTGCGATTGGGTGACATCAGAGAAATATTTTGGAAAGAGTACCTGATCTTTAACTAATAAAGCTAATAAAAAAGGTGACGATGCATTAAATAATATATACCTGTTGATAATGATCAAATTACGTTTCCGTCTATGAATTACTTATGCTATATAAAACTTAAGCTTTTCAATAGTTGGAATGAAAATTTAAACTAAATAGAAGCGATATTTGCATAAGGTGGTATAGAATATCTAACTTCAATAAGTGATATTTTGACTTAATCAATATAAGGCATTGAATTTCATAATATTAGTAAACGAAAACTTACTTGCTGGCTTCTGGACACAATAGAAAAACAGGAGTGGCCAGTGAACACGAATTATCATGACAAAAGAATCTAGGATAAATTTTGTTTACACATATAACAAGGTTTGTTACATTTTCATTTACTTATCAAATAGACGACACTTTAAAGGAGGTCTTTGAAAAATGGCATTCGGAAATCCAATAGACGCTGATCTCCCCATATAAAGAATATTTTAGATATAAAAGATTGAATTCCTTTTGACAATAGAAATTAAAAAGGAAACGTTTTTCGAACTTTCAGTTTTGTTGCCGAGATGTCTATTTGACAAAAAGATCTATTTCACATAATTGTCACAGCATTTGCTTGAAAAGCAATATTTAAGATTCTAGCGTACAGAAAACATGCGAAATATAAATAAAGCATGAAATGAGGCTCAGTGAAAAAATTTTAAATTGAAAAACATTTTAAAATACATGTAATGTACAAATAAGTCTTTAAAAACATTTTATTATTTGTAAGCATAAGAGCAAACAACGAGTGGGCAAATTTTGCTTATTCAAACCTGTTCTATGCCAAATATTCGTTTATTTTTCAATTTTTATTCTGCAAATACAAAAACAGGTTTTGTTTCAAGATGTCACGATTGAATAATAAAAGACAATGTAAGAAATCACAGTGGGTAACCTGAACCATCTATAATCATATCCAAAAAATTCCAAATGGGGTTTGCTTTCAAGACTTCTTTGTCTGAAAAAGAGTTTTCAAACAATTCATCAACACTATAAAATCACACTTAACATAATCTTTAATAAAACAACTAAAAGTTTACTGGTTAGAGAAATTTCAGATTTTCAGGAGGTAAGCTAATAATAACAATTTTATGGACTCAACAAAAATTACAAAATAGAAAATGTAAAGCCTCTAGTGGAATATCATATTCTGTAATGTCCGGATGACCTTTTATTATTTTAAGCAAAAATAATTAAATAAAATTGTTATCATCTTCAAAATTCAAACAGAATTTCGAAATAAAGAATATACAGAAATCTTACGCGCATGAGGTACAGCAAAATTTATTTTATGCGATAATTATATATATATATATATATATATATATA
>CABFPE010000816.1:53108-98214 GCA_900660155.1 Hofstenia miamia
ATATATATATATATATATATATCACTTTTGGGCTTGGGTCTACGAAAACTAAGATTAGGCATTTATTTGAAAAAAAATTATGTGGTAATTCAAATACCTCTATTCGCTTGGTGCTTGGTTAATCCTAAGCCAAGCCTGATACCAACCCTGGATAAAACGTCTAGTTGATGAAAAATTTAAGATGAATTATGTAAGGGGGCACTTTATCAAAATGATATAGGATTTCAAATTTTCTTGATTCTAGGTTCTCCTATCCGTACTTCCTAAGAAACATTATGTTTCAAATCGAGCTTGTTTCTATGCACTATATAATACATGTCGATAATTTTCGTTTTGCATATCACATCGAAAATTGAAAAAAATATTTCACGAAAATTGAATTTTAATGGTCGCTGGTTCTTAAAATATGTTTGTATTGCTATTGGATTATTGCAAATGTAAAAGTTACACTAAGGATTTAAAAATACATTCCAAACATTATTTGTGGCAATTGGCGGAGTTGCAGTACATGCTAATGGAAAATAAACAACATTGCGTCGTTTCTTGGAAACGCATTAAGTCATTTACAACAATGCAAATTTAATGCACTTTCTTAGAAGTGGACTCCATATTTTAAGAAGTAACTGTATAAAATCACACGCAAAAAGACAGTCCGTTATTAAATGAAATAGGAAAAGGCCAAATGAATAACAAAAAACAAAATTAAATAATAAAACTATACAAGAAAAAATTATGTATACGATTTCCATTTGATAAATGATAATTTACAACGGTTATAAATGCATTTTACAGGTTGTTAGATAACTTGCATAAAGAATGGTATTACAATTATTTCTCATAATAGAATTTTAGAATTAAAGACTGCTCAGAAATTTAGTAAAAATTCAATAAATTCTAAACAGTAAGTAACCACCGAAATTAAAGAATATTAATGGGCACTATAAAACTAGAATTAATTATTGATTCTTTTACCAAATACAAAAAATTCACGAGTCCAATTTAATGACATAACATTTGTCTATTTTACTGATATGAAAACTATTGTTTGGAATGTGATCATTGTATATAATAATAGCTGTCTGAAACTATTGCGAACAATTTTTTTCTGAGTTGAATTCAGTCTGAGATGGAAGAAAAAGGCATTTTTTTATTATATAAAATAACTAATCAATGTTATTCAATCTGTAAAGAAAAAATTATAATACTTGAAAACACGAATGAAACGATTTTTTAAAATACTTTTGAAAATACGTTATTTTCGACTAAGGGTACACTTTAAATTTTCGTCTAAAGGACAGCATCCAAAAATGGAACAATCTCCCCTTCCCGCCACTAGTTGGGACAAAATGGTAATTCACTGTGGCGCTTTAATTTAATTTTTAGCAGATATTAAATCAAAATAATTACGCAGACTGAGTCAATTTGGTTTGTTGGACATTTTCATCAAATGCCTGTACACTTCTGTAAGATGATTGCTTAACTGCCATCAGCGAAGTACAGGTCCAAACAAATTCCAGGAAATTTGAGGGAATTTTTGATGAAATTTATTGAGAAAACTTTACTTAGAGAAATATCTATGCAAGTGGATATGCTACTGAATACTAGTTTTCCTATTTTAGTTTGAATAGCATTCAAATTTTGCGTAGAACAGATTTTTGTGGGGTTTAATCATTACTTTCTTGACGGCTCCGAGTATTGTGACCGGCCTTATACATCTAGTCTATCACAATCACTGAACAAAGGTTATACGGGATCGGGGGTTTGAGCTGGATTGCCAAATTCGAATACGTGTGTAATGTGTTGAAGTAAGCACCTTGAAAAACCCAATAGAGGTTTGTACTGCTAGGTCTCAAAAAATTTTCGTTTACACAGAGAATTCGACAAAATATATATTATTTATGATGAAGTAAACTAAGTTCATTAGTCAACTTGTGTGGACAGGTTGGATGTCCATGTATGCTGCGAATAGTTTGGGTATGAAAATCCTTAGGTCTATCGATGTTCATAATAACGAATAAATTGTAAATCATTGACTAAAAATGTCTGAATTTGGGAGAAACATTAAAGAGATATCTCATTAATCATTTTTTACTATTTATATCCACAAATGGCAGATATATAAATCAAACTTGAAGGAAGCAAATTTATAGACTGCTGATTTGAATAAATGAACTGGATTTCATTTGAGTGTGAAATTACAGAGCTTAATGTAAATATTACCAACACATATGATATCAGTGACATTGGTAAATATTTCTCGGTATTTCAGTTTTGGTAAATCGGGAAACCAATTATTATAAAAACATACTGCTTATAAAATTGGCTAATTGACAGAAATTCAAGAACGTCCCACAAATGAGGCTTTTAAACAGTAAACCAGAAAAATTTGTTCGATCACTACCAATGCAACATTGATAGTTGAATAACCATATTTTAACTAATATTGTTAAAATCTGGAAAAGCTTTGGCAGAAACTAAAATTGTCAATCATTTAAGCAAATAAAGTGAAAATGCCATGAATGCTTAAAACTGTGTCAAAACGCAAAAACGAAACATTTATCACAATCACAGTGGAGGTCATTTACTACGCCTTTTTAAATGTAAAATTAGTGATTAGAAATTCACTATACTTCTAAAAGGGAGCCAGCAGATGCATATGAGATAAAGTCTTTAATGAATGAAAGTTGTTATATGTAACTAAATTATTAACAGAATGTATGAGGCAATTTCATTTTTTGAAGAGATATTTAAATGTTTGTAAATTCAGAATATATTTCAAACTGCTGAAAATAAATAAGTGATTCCTAAAAACAAAATCTTTGTGCCAGCTTCAACCCTGAAAACACCTGATTATCTCTCAAAACTACGTAAAAATTAATATTTGTTTTTGTTTGAACATGTTTTCATTTTGATTATTGGTTCTAAGATTATATACAAAAACGAAACCTGTTCTTGATTGAATTTGTAAATGAAATAATCTATATCTTTAAAGTTATCGCCCACGTTTTAAAGAAAGAAGAGCCCAACTGGTAATTTTCCAAGACTTATTATGAACGTTGGTAGGCCGTAGAAAACTACGTTTCTTCCATTTCAATTAAATGATGTGATTAATTTGGCTTCATGCAGTATTTGTCATTTAATCATAAAGTGACTTCATAGCAATGGTCAATCGTGCTAACCCCTTAAAATGGGGGGGGGGCAAAGTCTTAATATGAGTTTTGTATATAGAAGAGAAAAGATTGTTTGGAAAATTTCAAATTTCAATAACTTATATAAAAGACTGATATAGTTTTTCAATATACAGAGAGCGTACATTAAATTTGCAATTCCAGGGTTTTATTCAAAAATACTTAGTTAAACTAACCATTTAGGTCATATTTTAAGATAAATATTGATGTTTTTACCACAAGTCAATTTTCGTAAATATAAGTGATCCCAATAGGAAAATATAGCGGTTTTGTAATGCACATTAAAAGGAATTGAACTAAATGACATCAGCCGANGAATGTATGAGGCAATTTCATTTTTTGAAGAGATATTTAAATGTTTGTAAATTCAGAATATATTTCAAACTGCTGAAAATAAATAAGTGATTCCTAAAAACAAAATCTTTGTGCCAGCTTCAACCCTGAAAACACCTGATTATCTCTCAAAACTACGTAAAAATTAATATTTGTTTTTGTTTGAACATGTTTTCATTTTGATTATTGGTTCTAAGATTATATACAAAAACGAAACCTGTTCTTGATTGAATTTGTAAATGAAATAATCTATATCTTTAAAGTTATCGCCCACGTTTTAAAGAAAGAAGAGCCCAACTGGTAATTTTCCAAGACTTATTATGAACGTTGGTAGGCCGTAGAAAACTACGTTTCTTCCATTTCAATTAAATGATGTGATTAATTTGGCTTCATGCAGTATTTGTCATTTAATCATAAAGTGACTTCATAGCAATGGTCAATCGTGCTAACCCCTTAAAATGGGGGGGGGGCAAAGTCTTAATATGAGTTTTGTATATAGAAGAGAAAAGATTGTTTGGAAAATTTCAAATTTCAATAACTTATATAAAAGACTGATATAGTTTTTCAATATACAGAGAGCGTACATTAAATTTGCAATTCCAGGGTTTTATTCAAAAATACATAGTTAAACTAACCATTTAGGTCATATTTTAAGATAAATATTGATGTTTTTACCACAAGTCAATTTTCGTAAATATAAGTGATCCCAATAGGAAAATATAGCGGTTTTGTAATGCACATTAAAAGGAATTGAACTAAATGACATCAGCCGATATCAACCTTTCAAAAAAAACCTCCCAAAAATTATAATTTATACTCTTTCCGCCGCCGCTGATGATAATCGTAAATATTTTTGGTTTTGTTTACACAAATAGAAAGAACAAGTTACTAATGTTTCTTCTCAATTCACAAATTTAACATCTTATAATTAGCTGATGGTTAAACTTACTGGTAACAAAACTAAAATTTGTCAATAAAAGCGTGCTTGAAATCTACCAGTTGGGCTTTCCTCTTCTCAAAAACGTGGACGATAACTTTATAATATAATATGTAGATTATGTCATCAAAAATTCAAACAGAAAAGATTTCCTTTTGTAAACAATTTTAGAACCAATAAAGAACTTAATTGTTTCCAATCAAAATGAATAATATTGTTAAACAAAAACAAGTTTTAATTTTTACGCAGTTTTGAAAGATAATCAGGATTCAGGGAAAATACTCTTTGGAAAAATGGCATTTTTTTCACCAAAATTTGTAAGCCTTGTCAATAGTATATGTTGCCATATTTTATTATTGCAATGCGTTTAGTCTTACTCTAAACCAACGTTTCTCAATCTTTTTATACCCATGGACCCTCTTGTTCTCTATAATTGTTAGTTGGACCACCCACTGCAAGAAAATCGTTAATAAAATATAGATATAGTAAAAGATTCTGCGATATTTTGAAGGAAAATTAAAGTAAAATGTCATTGCTTTTTCTTCTTCAAAATTGCCATAAAAATAGAACAGCTACGTGAATATTCATTTACTTTTAGTATTTTAAAATAGTGCAAATTTCTGTAGAAATTCCATCTCCGTTCTGAATGAGAATTGCTCTATGGAACCACAAATGACTATGTTTTGTGTGTGGACCCCCGTAAAGTTACAAATTGCTCTATGGAACCACAAATGACTATGTTTTGTGTGTGGACCCCCGTAAAGTTACAAATTGCTCTATGGAACCACAAATGACTATGTTTTGTGTGTGGACCCCCGTAAAGTTACAAATTGCTCTATGGAACCACAAATGACTATGTTTTGTGTGTGGACCCCCGTAAAGTTACAAATTGCTCTATGGAACCACAAATGACTATGTTTTGTGTGTGGACCCCCGTAAAGTTACAAATTGCTCTATGGAACCACAAATGACTATGTTTTGTGTGTGGACCCCCGTAAAGTTACAAATTGCTCTATGGAACCACAAATGACTATGTTTTGTGTGTGGACCCCCGTAAAGTTACATGAACCCATATGGTCCATGTGGACTACGGTTAACAACCACTGTTCTAAACAAATAAATTTGTGATTTTGCATGAATTCCAATTTATTTTATATTGCTTCATTTAGTAGTTATAAAACTTGCCGGACATTACACACATGAAATTCAACAACGCAGTTTACTTATAAGAAGGCATTGAGAATAGTGTGCATTTTTGAAAAAATTCTAATTTTGTTAGCTTTTTATGAAAATAAATCATCAAATATTTTGACAAATGATGAATAGTGTTAGAACTGTTTGTTTTCACAATTTGCAACAAAATTTTTTGTAAACAAATTTAAATATATCGCGTGAAAATCATTTCAAAAGTTTAAACAAACAGATGAAATCTACACAGACTTCTAAATTATATTATATATATATATTTTGCGAGTCTTGAATGACATTTTTAAGTACGTATGCAACAACCAACAACAAAGCAAATATAAAAGTACATTACATAATAATCTATGCGAATAATCCCATACAGTAGTACAGCTGTATGTAAGTTAGTTAAATAATGCATGTACGTACGTAAACACTTACGAAAATATAATGTATGAAGCAACTGGTCACAGCATCAGTGCCAAAAATGAGTCAGCGACGCTATTAGAGCGCGTGTTTACTTTAAAATAAAAGACGCGTGCATAAAGCGTATTCCCTTCGTTTACTATTTTATAGAAATTGTACTCTTTAATTCGCAGCTGTTCGCAAAACCAGACGAATCTAGGTGATTGGATGTTTTTCTCTTAGTTAAATACTCTCGCTTTCGCTTAAATGGGATTCACATTCACGATGTCTTCATTTATCATTTTGAGGACTATTTGTGTATAATTACGCAGTTTTTACTGTGATCCTGGTTCGAAATATCAATTGTAGAAGAAAGTAATGGACAATATAAAAACGCGAATTATTAGAGAGGAAAATATTGTACATTTAGCAGTAAATTATTAATTCTAAACGAAGTTAAAGGAAATTCTATCAGGAGATTCGTAATCCAGGATTTTCAAAAACTTGTGATTCAATCAACCGACTTTTAGTTAAATGTTGAAAACCCTTAAAATTCTCAGTCAGTGGCGTACAGACGGAGAGGCCAGAGGGGGTATGGCCCCAGTGGCGCGTTTAGGAGGTTTAAAACGGGGGTGGAGCTGACACCCATTTCTACAGGAAAAAAAGTGGAAATAAAATTTTTTGAATACAAAATTCAATCGTCTGTTTTTAGGAGAAAATCGATTGATAACATCTTGAATAAACTTGAACTATTTTCAATTTTGAGGAAAATAAAACATTTTTCTTAAATGTTTGCAGTTGGCCCCAAAGAGGGGGGGGAGCGACCGCCCCCCTAAACACGCCACTTTATGGCCCCTCGATATATAATGGCCACCTCACCAAAAAATTATTCAAATGAATTTTCATTTTCATACCAATTGACTCTGAATCAATTTTGTTCATTTAATATATCCGAGGTTTTTGAAGGAATTTAATGATTGGCATGTTGTTCATCCTCTATGGTAGGGCCCGTAACGGGCACGGATAAAGATGTAGAGACACGGGCTTTCAATTAAAGGATGATTATTTGTTGTTGTTCGAGCATCTTAATTCTTTAAACCATTTGATTGATAAAAATGTTCGATTTATCAATTCTATATATATATATATATATATACCTATCCTTGTATATGTATTTTGTGAAACAATAACCTTCATGTAGATTTACAACAAAAATTACAACATAGAACACTAAGTATTTTACTAAGCCGCATAAAACTAACTGTCTTCCTCAATTTCAGTGAATTCCATTTTAAATGTGATATTGCATTGATAAACATCCCCTACTTAAGTACATTATAACCTAAGTTAGGACCCGTATAGGACATGGACAAAAGCGTACGGGCACGGACCGGGAATACAGGCTCTAAATGGAGCATGATTGCTTGTCGTTTATAGATACTAATTTTTAAATCTATTTCCTTGAAGTACATTAAACCTATTGAGTGACAAAAATTTTCTATCTATTTTATATATCTATTTCTGAATATGTATTTCATAAACTAAACTAATGTAGATTTCAAGCAGATATTACAAAATAGCACATAAAATATTACACTTAGCCCTCAATATCAAAGAGTTCCATTTCATTGACCTCCTTTCATGCGGTGTTAATAAAAACATCGTACTTAGTTACATTATTTTTTTTTACCGAAAGAATCGTATTGTGAACTTCAGAAGACGTTCCATATCGTTTGAATTGAATTAATCTAAGGTACCCATCTTGAAAAGTCCTACAAGCAGGGCAGTGTCCTCATGTGATAACTAGGACTTCGTTTCTAATAAAAGATTAATCAGTAGACCATCAATGAAGTGGCCACGAGAAACTTGTCCCCCTTGCCCCTCCGCACCTTTTTTCGAAAATACCTATTAGTTGTTCCCTTTGCCCATGGAGCTGTTCTACATTAAAAAATAATACTAAAAAGTACAAGTCCTTGCTACCATATGAAAAAATTTAAAAAACTTTTAAAACTAAATTCTTAGAAAAAACTATGAGATATTTGGTCCCCAGATGCATGGAGAGTATTTTCATACCACGTGATGTGTTGTCAATAATGGCTATGCGATTTGATACACGACTTGCCAATGAATCTGGCAACGCGTGTTGAAGAATTTTCTACTGGAAACGGCACTAATTTTGACTTTATATATTATTTGAAGGCAATTATGAAAAGGGAAGTGGCAACACTATCATGTTGAAAGGTTGTTGTTAATATCATTTTATTGCTCGAAGTTGTGGTGTGATGTGTAGTTAAGCTGGGGCTTCAGTTGTTTTTTACGCGGAGCTGTGTCAATTGGACATATAAAAATTTTCATGCGTTCACAGCAGCATCCACACCTGATATAACGCTAATTAATTATCATATATTGATATAAATTTAAACCAATATCAAGGGTAAACCTGATGTGCAGCGCTAACAATGCTGACCCCTGTCATTATGAAATGTATTCACCTAAAAAAGACCAACAATGCAATGCGCCTATGCCTCTAAACGATCTATTATATGAAAATCAAAATATAAATATATGCAAATACATTTATTGATTGCTTACTAAGGAAGGCATATGAAATAGCTGTTCTACAGTTAAATGCCTTTAGTTGTATAGCAAACATAACTGTTCCAAATATGGATGATGCTGTTGGATAGATTTCATGAACCGTTTATTTCTCATCGTTTGACAGACTTAAGAAATTGGTGTATGTAGGCATTGAAGATTATTGTTATCTCTAGGACTTAATCAATTAATTAAATGTGAAAATAAGCTGTCAATGCATCACAAAGTGAAGTAGTGAAGTATAATTGTTGAAGCTCACTTAAGAGGCAAAAGCAGTTCATAGAAAAAAGATTTCGTGATTTCTAGTTCCATTTCAGGATTTGCAAGCAGTCATCTTTCAGGTTGTATATATGTTGGTTGCCATGACTTTCAAAAATTTCAGTGACCTATATCATCTCATCAAAATTCTTAGTGAAGCAACATTTACTTTTTTCATTAAAAATCAGCTTTGCTTCAATAATTGTTTCTTTCTCGCACACTTTTTGAATAGTATAGGCTAAACTACAATATTTGCCAAAAAATATCCCAGTAGAGCACAAAGAGATCCGATTATGGCATTAGGAAATCCATATTGAGATTGAAAGATCCAGTTAAGGCTTTTAAAAATCAGAATTGGCAATGAAAAGATCAGAGTAAGGCAATTAGTCATCCAATTAATACAAACAAATATCCGATAAAATTATTTGAACTGAACTCCACCAAAAATCATATGTATATATGTATGCCAAAATGAGAATTATGTTCTATCGTTTTTAAACTTATTATACAAACGTGAATACAATGTTGTTACAAAAACAGTTCTTTAATTCAAATTTTTTATCACAAATTTATCGGCAAAAGTTGGAGCCCTTTATCTGAATTGTATATATTTTAATTTTCAAGGCGATACATTAAGTACAATAGTTTAGATATTTTGCAAGCAACAAAACTGCAACACTTTCATTATATTTTTCTTCAAATCTCACTGCTTTTGTAACAAATACAAATCAAAGACTCATTATAAATTAAGATTGATGAGTGCAATTTTTTTGAACCTGAGAATAATAAACCATAGATAACTACTGTACATGTATTCATATACTTTACATATACTTTCATACCACTCATTCTTAAGTCCAACAGCTGCTTTAAAACACACTTTTCTNATTGGCAATGAAAAGATCAGAGTAAGGCAATTAGTCATCCAATTAATACAAACAAATATCCGATAAAATTATTTGAACTGAACTCCACCAAAAATCATATGTATATATGTATGCCAAAATGAGAATTATGTTCTATCGTTTTTAAACTTATTATACAAACGTGAATACAATGTTGTTACAAAAACAGTTCTTTAATTCAAATTTTTTATCACAAATTTATCGGCAAAAGTTGGAGCCCTTTATCTGAATTGTATATATTTTAATTTTCAAGGCGATACATTAAGTACAATAGTTTAGATATTTTGCAAGCAACAAAACTGCAACACTTTCATTATATTTTTCTTCAAATCTCACTGCTTTTGTAACAAATACAAATCAAAGACTCATTATAAATTAAGATTGATGAGTGCAATTTTTTTGAACCTGAGAATAATAAACCATAGATAACTACTGTACATGTATTCATATACTTTACATATACTTTCATACCACTCATTCTTAAGTCCAACAGCTGCTTTAAAACACACTTTTCTTTGTGCATGTTTCATTTGCACAAAATGTGCACACCTTATTTACCGAAGTCATCCTCAAAAATTGCCAATTTGATTATCTGTTCAGTGTATATAGTGTTTTTCATAATGATACATGTTGGATATTTATTTGTACAATTGGGATGTTTGTTTGCCTTATTCGGATCTCCTAATCCCTATGAGGATATTTTTGTGCTTTATTGGGATCTCCTAAACACTACATGGATCTCTTTGTGCTCTATTGGGATATTTTTTTGGCAAATACTGTAGTAATATTTAATAGTTTTGACATCAGGATTTGAAGTCATGTATGCAAGCCAAACATTCATTGTGATAATTGAAAACGCCTTCAACGGAATCTAATAATTTTTGCAATTGTGTTTATATTAACTTCATCTAAAATTTGCTTTGACCAAGTAGTTTTTTGAGTCTTTCTAACATACTCAAATAATTTTTTCTCACGCAAACATGGTATCTGCTTGCTATTTTTGAATAATCATGTCTTTGTGTTGCGTTTCGCTATAATTTTAAATCATAGCCATTTTCTAGTTCTGAGTGACATCAATGTACACGTATAATAGAGAAGTGAATCGGGAAGACCTGCTTTGGATTGAAATTTTTTGAAATTTTGAAATCGTCTATGTTTCCACTTTTCAAATATGGGCTAAAATGTGCTGAAAACTTGAAATAGATGGGCTCGTTTGAATTGGGCCAGCAACAATAGACTGGGCTAATTTTCAGTGTGCTCACCCCATTTCCATCTCTGGTTGGGAAGCTTCTAAGCTTCAGGACAATCTAAGAATTTTAAATATACATTGATGAATTTCATCTAATAATCCTCTACAATTGAGCTAGCAACGATTGAATGGCCTTTGATTTTGCAGAGTTCAGATTGCAAATTCCTCAGCAGAATTTGGACACATATTTTTAGCGACGAATCAAAGTTCAGACTTCATCATCAGCTTAATGTTTATGTAAGAAGAACCCAAGGCCGTAAAACTAGGTTGGATTCTCGTTATGAAAAAAGACTGTCAATTTTGGAGGTGGAAGCATAAAGGTTGGGCGATACATCAAACGGGATGGTAGCCACAAGTTGATCAAATAGTATGGCACTCTGAATAGCCAATTTATATTCAATTACTTGAAAGGAAAGCACTTTCCGATTTAGGACCTCATGATATTTTTCAACAAAGTGGTTCTACAGTACACAATTCGAGGGAAACGAAACAGTACATGCAGTGGTGCAGCCAGAAGTGACGAAAGGGAGAGCACTTGAAAACAGCGTGCACATTACATTCTTTACGAAACGAGTCTACGTACCACCTTAACATGCGCGTACAATATATATATATATATATATATATATATATAGAGAGAGAGAGAGAGAGAGATAGAGAATAGGATATGGATGGCCAACCCAAGGAGAGGGGAGCATGGCACCGTGGTGCCCCTGGTTGCGCCACTGAGTACATGGGTAGTGCGCTTTTATCAGATTTTCCTTTGCGAAAGTCCAGATGTCAATTGAATTGAGCATATGTGTACCCAAATCAAGAATGAAAGCCAGAAGCAACATTATAAAACTAAACTGAAATTTGGACGCTTGCGAAGTCGACATTGCTGTCAATTCCTCTTGATTTCATAGAAAGACTGTGTGAGTCATACTCCATCTGCAAAATGCCATCATTCTTTATCGAGGATGCCACCAAGGACATCTGAATTATTTACATAGTATATGTAGATAATTCAGACGTCCTTGATACCAAATAAAGTGTGAAACTGATCTGCACAGATATTTTTGTTAGCAATAAGACTTATTTTATTTGTCGTATGTATTTTTAATCTTTGAAATATTCATTTTATGTTTTGGTTTCATTGACATTCAGGGAGTATTATTATGATAAGTGGAAGTACCACTTGTATATTTTGAAGCCGTACACATAACAATTAAAATTATGTCAAAGCATATAACTATCATGGACTTTCAAAATACTATATTTAAAATTATTACATTAAATAGATATGTACTTCTAAATATGTCTATTTAGTGCTAAGAAATTAAACACGTGCCTCTGATGGATAATCATGTATAATTAAGAAATCTCTTGCAGTGTCACCATTATTATGCGCAGCGCTTTGAACAAATAGAACCTATAAGCGGAATTGAATATCAACAAAGTGCTTCTTATTTTATGTGAGCTTCGAGCATTTATTGAATTGTTGTCAATCCATTTTAGGTCAATGTTTGCATATATATATATATATATATATATAGTACAAGTATTCTACTTTTGTCAACTAATCCATTTTCTGATTTAAAATTAAACTGTACTATTAGTATAAATGTGTGATATGTAAAAATATAAAATATGCACGTAGTAATCAACAAATTTCTAGTTTACCTAAGAATGTTAGTTTCTACAATTGTTCTTGGTTTTCTTCACGAAAATCATTAATAAGTTTGAATGATCTAAGCTTCTTATTCACATCATTTTTAATTCACAACGTATAGCAAGGATCACGTAATCTTTGTTATCATATGATGGAAGGCTTAAAATTATTTTACTGGCTCGTAGGCTAGGTTGCAATCAACTGTGAGTAAAAATTTTGCATAAATTGATTTATTTTTTAACATTTATGAAAAATTTCACTTATATTTTTATTCAGGCAAGCTCCCATATTTGGCTCTTACATCATGCCAAGCTATCACTTAGCAACACAGTGAGAATTTCTATTCTTTTAGATGTTTCAAAACCTTAGTAATTATAAAAGAAATAATTTTCAAAATGTAAGAAAGAATGGATGATTTCTACTCATCTAAATTTCGTAGAAAAAAATTAAACTAAATGTACTGAAGTGATGGAATTTTGATGAAATTGCACAAATGAAATGAGGAAATTTTTATAGTGTTTTCAACTAAATTTATCATAAATGTTTATATACAAATTGTAAGCATATTTTGATTAACTTAAACCTCTAATGGCCATAGTTGCAAATTTGCAACTTCAGTGAAAATCATGTGTAATTTCTATATTGAACTTATTCTGAGCAAAAATATTATCCCTTTGGTATTTAGTACATATCATTTGTGGTATACTTACTCAAATCTTGAAATTCAAATATGATTTTTTTGCCAGTTATAAATAGGAATATTTAGTTTTTCTAAATATACAATAATCGACATTTGTGGAACTATTTTACGATGACTCAAGTTAGAAAGAAAAATTCAAAAAATATTTTTATACTCAGAGAAAAGTAGTTACGAATACAATCACATTGAATGATTTTAGTCTGTTGCTAGCTGTTAAATTCATTCAATAAATTAAATAATATTAATTTAGTTTTCAGAAGGTTCGTGAATATTATAATCACTAATCGCAAAATTTTTATAGAGCCATCGTTTTGGTATAGCAAAAATAGAGTATTAATATATTCAATGTTGGTTTTATATACATGTAGTATAAAATTTGTAATCGAATTTAGCATCCAATTTTAAATAAAAGCAAAATTCAAAATTTATATTTAAACCTCAAATTTAGTTTGAAAAAATGAATTTTTCTCGCACGAATTTTAATACATTCTAATAAAATTTTTTAATGTTTTGCATTTTATATTTTGGGTTTGTTTTTTAATTTGCCATTGTTTGTGATATTCTTGTTTTCATCGTTTTAACTGCAATGTTGAAGTAAATTTTATCTTATTGTTTGAAACAACCCCAATTTTCAATTGATAGTAACATTGCAAAGTGGTGATTTTTGGAATTAGGCATAATAAAATTAATAGGGCAGTAGTATCATAAGAAACTCAACTATTTAAGCTCTATAAATATAATATGATTATAGTTGATGGCAATTTTAGGAATTAGATTATTACAAAACTCACAAAATAAGCAAAGAAATTGCTTTGACAGAGCAATTATCAATTTACACTCATAATCAAAGTCACGCCTCTAGATGTACATTGGCGGAAAATTTTAATCCCATTTTATGATCGTTGACAAAAACATTTCTTGAATTTTTGGTTTGCTTGCCCAGAATTAACTGTATTAGATTGCAGTACTAGAAGAGCATTTGATACTATTGTAATATTTCAAAATTTAACATTGATTTTTAACACATTGCTTTTAAGTTATATAGGATTCATTACATTTGAGTTGATTTGCATGCACTATTGCGTATATCGTCTCACTTTTCCAATACCTCAGTCCAAGCCCGACCCTGTCCTCCCCGGTATATCGTATATGTCCATTTTTGACCTCAAGACAGTGTTGAAGCACTTAAGATTTTCTATTCAAATTTGAAAAAACAAACATACATGTATTTTCAGTCCATGTTTATTTATTGTTAGAATACTAATTCATATTCGGCTCCGTTACGGATCGAAAACTAAAATCTTTTAAAAATTCGGATCGGATCCAGATCAGATCGGATCCTAAAATGTTGTATCCGATTCCATCTTCGATCTAATCTATTGCATATCGAATCAGTATTAGTTGTTTATCATCTTTGATGAATTCTATTATAGATGAGTTTGTAAATGCACAGACCTTACATTGATGATAATATGAATCAATACTAGAAGTGTGTATTTAAAAAAGGTTCCAACCCATTGAAATTGAGTAATAGTATCTTGGTGAGGGCTTATTTCTTTCGTTTTAATATTTTAAAACCATTTTACGAACATAGCCATTTGCAAAATGTTATACCTCTACTAGATGGAGTTGCAAATACGCAACCAAACCAGAAAAATTAGTGAGATATTTACATGCTCAAATCAATCATAGAATATCATTTCTATGACTAATACGACAAATACTAAAGGGTTAATGACGTGCAATTTCAAACCCTACCCAGCTAAAAACTTCTGGCCCAACCAGACCCGAATTATATTATTAAAAAAGTCTTCTTTCTTTATTAAAAACTACATTTTTTAATGTCCATAAACATCTAATTGGTATCATATTTAGTATAAGTATAACAAATCCTATTGAAATAAGTTACTGAATAAATGCTAACTATCGTGTATTTTTGCAGAACTAATAGGTGAGAACGAGCATAACTGGATCATAGTTGTAATCGGGGTAAGATTTTAGAATGCAAATTATTAAGTTGCCTTAATTAGTAATAAAGGTAACAAATTTGACGTGTATTTGTATAAATCATTGCACAATGTATCAATTCAGTAGCCTCAAGAGGAAATGTGAACATAAATTAACAACGAAATTACAAAACGGCGTAATAAGCAGTATTTACCATCTAAATGGGATTTAAATTGTTTAAATTCAATTACATTATGTAATTTTAATTAAATGATACCTTATGCTAATTGCATTTAAACTGTGCCTTAAGCACAATTTACATCAATTAATCTATCGTCTGCTTAGATTGCAACACAATAAGTGTATTTCAGATAGCATCCATTGATATCCTGTTTCTACTAGACAGAATTGAAGACTCTAGGCAATGACTTATAGCAGTTAGTTTGGGAAAGCAAAACTCTGAGAAAGGAACGTGCGACTATTCTCAGGGGTGTGGTCCTAAAATTAGCAATTCAAAAGCAGCGCTTACGACACATATTTTGTCAAAAAAATTTTATAATTTGGCTCACTTGACTATTATTAAACATACATTGTACATCAGTCTTGCCCTCGGGGCAGAATTTTGAATTCCAAATTTTCATTTTGAAATTCCATGGAGCCCACAGATCTCCACTGCAAAAATCATATGCATGTATATCTATGCTAACTCAGAGATCGAAGTAGGCCCAAAACCTTTGCCTAAGCCAGGCCCAAGTCCGGTAGTCCCATTTTAATTAATATCAATTCGGTCCAATTTATGATGGTTACCAAAAATATTTTTTAATGATTCAGATTGTTAACCAAATTTAGGTATCTTGAAAACTTACAATAAGATCTACACACTGAAATTAGAAACTTAAACTAAATTTTAGGAGATAATAATGTAATTTAAAATTTAAACATTATATTTCACCACATTGTTTATAAATTATATGTAATTTATTGCATTTGGGTTGAGCTTACTGCAAGGTTGAGTGATAGTAAGTTATTTTTGAAATATATGCACATTATTATCAAATTAAAGCGGTGTTATGAAAATATACTTTAGAAAGGTGTTTTTCTCTTGAATCACGTTTTATTAATTACGATAGCAGTTGGTTCAAGAAACGGAAAGCACGAGTTTGATGTGCAAGAAAACCGAAACCGAAGAAATTTTTTGAAAATCACCTCACATTAATGCAATAATTTTAAGAAAATATTACTATATAATCGAGGAAACATCCCACTGGAAAATATGCTAGCGGAAAGCTAGCGTATTTATAGCTTTTTTAGCTAGCGTATTTTGCAAATTTGTTCATACTTAGGGACGCTAGCGCATTTTATGCTAGTGTTAGTTAGCGTTTTTAGCATATTTTGGAAACCTATTTACATTTATAGACGCTAGCGCATTTATGCTAGCATTACAGATTTTGTATTTGAAGCAATATTTCAGTCAAGATGACTGTAATCTATATGAAAATTTACAAAAAATAAATAAATTTGTCAAACTTTACCTAAGTTAGACAAAAACTTAGTTGCAAAATACGGTTATTGTATTGACAATTCTATTGAATCTTTAATGGTAAAGGTAAAGAGACAGGCGCACAACTAGCCTATAATTTACGGGGGGGGGGGGTCCAGCTGAAAAAAAATATATAGGCTAGTTACAAAATAGTTAAACAGTTTTTATCGAACAAATTTTTTTAAATACATGTGTGACTGTGAATGAGAAGTAGAACTTTGAGTTCAGAAACGTTTTGCGCAGGGGTTTTCTTAGAGTAAGAATCACTTTTGATATTTTAAATTACAAAAAAAAATTTAATTAAATAATTCTATCTTCCCCCATTTCTTCCCCTTGCTTAATGCATTCATTGAAGAGCAACGTACATATCAGTAGTATTTTTAAATGTCTCCTGCGTTTCACTATACAAAATCAGATGGGCAATTAATAGCTTGAAAAACAAGTCGGCTGGTTCATATGGCGTTCCAATTCACATTATTAAAAAACTCGATGACTGTATCCTCAGACACTTCCAGTCCATTGTAAATGATGCCATTAGCAGCTCCGTTTTTCCAACTCTTTTAAAAAGTCAGACATTATTCCCATATACAAAAGTGGAGACAAACAATTGCCATCAAACTACCGCCCTATTGCCATCACCAATCCCTTCGCGAAATGTTTTAAACAGCTACTTTGAGAACAAATAGTTGAGTATATAGAAGACAATAATTTAATTGCGAGGAGTGCCCCAAGGACTGTTTTAGGTCCGCTGTTATTTACTTTGTATATCGATGACATACAATCAGTTGTGAATAAATCTGAGTTAATTTTGTATGCTGATGACATTTGTATTATTTCTTCCGGCAACACACTTGCTAATGCTAAAGCAAAATTGCAGAGAGATCTTGATAGAGTAACGGTATATCTCACTAATAATTGTCTTAAAATAAACACAAACAAAACGCAGTTCGGAGTTTTCGTCAATGATATAATTGAACCACAAGTTCAAATTAATATTTTACAGGAAACTGTGGATAGTCAAACCAACATAAATTACCTAGGTGTGGAATTGACAATAAATTCGTTTTCACCAATTTTTTTCAGAACAAAATTAGTAAAATGTGCAAGGGAATCCGCTACGCGAGGAAGCATCTATCTGTACATGTTGAAGTTTTGCATGCCTTTGTACTGTCACACTTGAACTATTGTTCATTTCTATTAATCAGTCTATCTACCCAACACAAAAGGAAACTGACTGAAACAATCAATTGGGGGATTCGTACTATGTATAGCATCCCAAAATATGAATCAGTAAATTACATAATGAAACAATTAAACATTTTACCTCCATATGAAACTATAAAACTTCAATCTTTAAATCTATTCCATAAATTCATTTTTGATCATAAATCAATTAAGTTTCTTGATAGATTCATCAACAAGACCAACAGAGGTAATAAAGCGGCATCAATACTAAAAAAATAGCACTAAATTCTGGGACAGTTCCTTTAGCTTAAATATAATCAAATTGTGGAATGCCTTAGACAATGATATAAGATATCAACCTAAATTAAAATTATTTAATAAAATACTGAAAGAGAATCTGAGAAATAACGTGTATTTGNGCATCAATACTAAAAAATAGCACTAAATTCTGGGACAGTTCCTTTAGCTTAAATATAATCAAATTGTGGAATGCCTTAGACAATGATATAAGATATCAACCTAAATTAAAATTATTTAATAAAATACTGAAAGAGAATCTGAGAAATAACGTATATTTGCAATGCAAGTGATCTTATAATTTACATTAGATTCACCCATTTTTATTGTATTTGTTGACAATTTGTTTTTATTTTATTCATAATTATTCTGAATAGAATTGTTTCGTATTAAACAATCATTATTTGAATCAAATGAATTTAGGCACTTTTTACAAGAAACTATTAGGCGCCTTGAGACATTGCTACAAGGCAACGGAGGTCCGGACCCCCTTGGACCCCCCTTGGTTGTGCCCCTGAGAGACATATCTCTACAATGTAAAAAATAGTAAATATCGAAAAAATTTCTAAAAACTGTAAACGATTGGGTAATGAAGCAAATAAAAACTCCAATGGCGAATTATGATATGGAATCCACATCTTGAAAAGTTCTTGAATATATCTTAATTCTTTGATTTCTTTCAAACATCTTGGAAATTTCATAAAAGAAGTTATCAACAACTTTTTCGTAGATTTCTTGAAACGATCTTGAAAATTCATGAGTTAGCGGTTCTCTTGCAAAGAAAATTTCGGAACAAGGGCCACATATCCTGATATGAAATTTGCAAAAAACTTTTTAATACAATATTAATTTCATGTTAATTCAACATTATTATGTGTACACCTATGTGTATTTTGCAATGTGAAATAAAGATATCTATGGTTATGTACAAGACGATACGGTACATGTACATTTTCATTTTTTACAATATTACATTTGAATAATTGATATCCAAAAGCTATGGAGGTGATCTTTGGTAAAAGTTTAAAGTGCCAAAGCTCAAGTATGTGATAAATCAATACAAACCATAATCATTAATAGCAAAATACATAATACGATTTATATATATACAGTGGCGTACCATGGAAAATTTTGGAACAGGGGCCATCTGTCTTGATATAAAATTTGCATAAAATTTTTGAAATACAACATTAATTTAATGGTAATTTAACATTATTATTTGTACACCTATCTGTATTTTGCAATGTGAAATCAAGATATTTATGGTTATGTACAAGACGTTACGGTATCGTTTTGTTGATGTACAACATGTACATTCTCATTTTGTACAATTACATTTGAATCATTGATATCCAAAAGCTATGGAGGTGTTCTTTGGTAAAAGTGTAAAGTGTCTTAGCTCATATTCATAATGTATAATAAATTAGTACAAACCATCATCATTAATAGCCATATACATAATTAGATTTTTGAGTGTTTACTAGCAACAATGTGTGCGCCTTGATTGCCAAGCATTTTTGCAACACCTAACTAAAAGATTAGTGTATTAGATTTACCAATTTAAATTCATCATCTGTTTTTATAAATAAGTGAAAAATTAGGCATAATTCTGAAGATGTTCCCAGAAACAGCAGGCGAAATTAGAGTTGAAAAAATTTGTAAAGTCCTTGGTCAGCCTTTCAAATTCATTCAGAAATAATTTCTTTCAAATGTGCAATATATAAAACACATTTAAATACTTTATTTTTAAATATTAAATAATGTTTTTGACAAAAATATTTTATTGCAATATAATATACAACATACACCCCTGTATCTGCATGCTGTGCACAATAACAATTTTTAGATAAAAATCATAAATATATTTTACTCTTATAAGAAAAAGCAAAATTCTGATAAACTCAAATAATCAAAACAATTTTCCTTTAGACTTGCTACAATCAATGAATTAGAAAACATTGTTAAAAATCTTGATACCAACAAATCAACCGCTTCTTATAATCTCCCATTTTTTATTATTAAACGTTTTTTTCCTATTTTTGGAGAACAATTATTAGTCGCATTTAATCAATGTATTATTGATTGTGAATTTCCAGACTTACTAAAAAAATCGGATATAACTCCTATATATAAAAAAGGTGACAACCTAAACGCAAAAAATTATAGACCCATTTGTATTACACATCCTTTTAGCAAACTCTTTGAAAAACTGTTGTATATTCAAATAATCGCATCCTAAAATCTGAAAACATCCTATCGAATAAGCAATTTGGTTCTCGTGCTGGGCATAGCACCCAGGAAGCAATTTTATCGATCTCACAACAAATTAAGTCTAATATATCTCATAATAACTGCAGTTGCGTAGCATTACTAGATTTAAGTAAGGCATTCAATTCAATGAATTTCGATATCTTGCAAGACAAGCTTATAAATAATAATTTTGGTGTTAACTCAATTAATTTAATCATGAACTTCTTAAAAAATAGGCAGCAACGTGTAATATTAAACAGTAAAAAATCAAGTTATGTTACAACCGACCGTGGGGTGCCCCAAGGTACTGTACTTGGCCCTATTTTATTTGCAATTTTTGTAAATGATATAATAAAACATGTTAAACACAGCGACATTTACCAATATGCCGACGACACATGCCTAATAAGTACCGCAAAAAATGCTTTTGATGCTACAAAAAACCTCCAAACAGATATAGGAAAATTAAACAATTATTTTACTAATAATCAACTGACACTAAATATTGAAAAAACTCAATTTATAATTTTTTCACCGAAGGCAAAAATATATCTAATTAATGATATAGAACTAAAGATAAATAATGAGTCAATAAAGCAAAGTGAATCACTCAGCTATTTAGGAGTGGAGATAGATAATGAATTAACATTTGAAAAATTTCTACTGAATAAGATTCAAAAAATGACTGCAGGCATTAGATATCTTTATCACTTACGCAATGTAATATCAAGCAATTATCATAAACAACTGATACATGCTTTCTGTTTGTCTCATTTTCAATACTGTTCTTTTCTTTTAACTAACCTAAATTCGAAACATCGTATGCTTCTATCAAAGACATTTAATTGGTGTATAAAAACTCTAAACTTTGCACAAAAGCATGACGAAGCATCAGTATATCGTAATAAATATAAAATATTATCTCCGTTCTATCAAATTCATATGCATATGCTATCTATCTTATTTAAATTCAAATCTCTACAAACATCTCTACTTTTCCTTAATGACTATATTAAATTAAATAAACGATAGCAAAAATTTTTGAGTTTAGATAGAAATTATAATGGCTTTCATCACATATCAATCAAATTGTGGAATAATTTAGATTATGAAACGCGAATAGAAAAAAACTATAAAAAGTTTAGAAAAAAATTGAAACAATTTCTTCTAATAAAACAGTATACATTAGGGGACGGTAATACACTTCATGCATTCGAAACATGTATCTAACATTGAGCACCTACACAAACATCCACTCAAGCAATATTATATTATAATATATTGTAAATATTAATTTGTAGTTATTTATTTGTTTATATTTTATTTTTTTTTGTCATGTGTTAGTTTGTAGATCTTGTATACACATATTGCGCAATAAATTTGCTCTGACTCTTTTTTCACTCATATATCTTGTTATGGAAGCGCAATTTAATCCAAGATTTTATATAAATGCAAAATTAAATATGAACGCACTCTAAATCACAGCATGATATTACAGAACAGCGTAGTTTACACAATAACGGGCCCAACATCCACTGGCCTTTGCGCTTTGTTGATATGCTATTTAAGCGAATGCGTAGAAAATCTAGATAGCATTTATTAAATCAATCTCCGTCGTTTCTTGATAAAAATTGACGTCCGTAGCAGCTTTTTAATTATTGTGAAACTCAGGAGCGGATCTAGAAATTTCTGATGGGGATACTGAATATCTTAAACTCGATTTTTGCATAATATTTTCCATTGAAGATAAGATTTAATTTTGATGATATTCTAGATTGAACTTTCAAATATTGAGTTTGAGTTTCTTCGAATTCACTGAGAAATACATTAATTTGTCTAATGCATCAAATTTTATATTAATATATAGATACACCTATTTCTGGTCCCGTACTAAATGTGCAAATATTATGCATTATTAATCAGATAGAATATTGAATGGAGATATTGCATACATATGCTAGTTTAACAAATGTAACATAAAATCGAATAATAAATCACAATGGTCTCAGTCTCAGGTGAAATTGAAAAGTTGGTCTCCGTCTCGGTCTCGTACTGATCCTGTTGTGTTTGTTATCCTCGACCACCACTATTCTCGTGGGTCCGGTATCGGAATCAGTAAAATGGGCCAATTTCCCCAGGACTCTACCACCATAATTGTTTTGTGAAATCTGAATAGAAAAAGACATTAATGAGTAGACTAATTTTACTGAATCTCAGGATTATTAGCAAATCAGAAATTTAAGAATTGAATGGTCTTAACTGATTATTAAAGTAGGAATAAAGTTGCATTATTACAGGCTTAGGACCGAAAATTCTATCTTGTAAAACAAAACATTAAAATGAGGGAAATCGTGAATCCCTAATAAGACTAAAATTTTATTTAAAATGAGTAATTGAACAATTTATGCAAAATAGTGTTTAAAATTTCAGAAATTTTTAAAAACTTGGTAGTAAAACTTTAAATTTAAATATTTATGAAAATCAATAATATTGTAAATACATTTAGAGAATCATTTGCAATATGTGGTATAGTTAATTTAGTTAATGTTGAAGAAGTTTTCATTCAGAATATTGACATACTTTTCCATGTTCTCAAGAAATGTCAATGAATGAAAACAATGATGACAAAAGGCAACCCATGTCATGGTGGTTGGATGATGATTGATTGCTGCTGAGGTGTAGTAGGATTGAATCTTAATGATTCTACAGGACATCTAGCAAATGCCTTGGGTGTACAGAACATCTGAAATATTATGTCACCAAGGTAATTATTAGTTATAAATTGACAAGTGTACAAATTGTATTGACTTAATTAGGTGCTGATGAAAATCAAAATCAGCGACGTGCCCAGCTAGAAACATCTGGGGGTACTAAAATAGCCCATATGTATTTTTTTGGATTCTGTCATTTTTAAAAAGTGGGGATTTTTTTTTAATTTCTCCTAAAAGGTAACTACGCCCTGTACTTTTTTAGAAAAGACCTGTGATATTTTTGAGAAAAGTAGGAAGACAAACCCCCAGCCATCCCGCCGTGAACACATCATTGAACAACAATGTGTCTAAATTAACATTTATGTATACTGTGGAAGCAGTTGACAGCTTTTATAATATATTGAATACCAAATTTTAGTCGATATTAGATGAAATGCATAATATTGGATTGGCCAATATGCTTGATACATTCTTAAAAATTTATAGGATTATTTGAAGAAAAATTGGAAAGGTTCTGTAAATTTCAGGAAAATTTGCAAAAAATGCCAAACGTTTGGATCGATTTGCAACTGAAATATAAAAATTTGGGACTAATTTGGAATTTTCCACCATTTTTTATAAGGTTGCACATTGCGACATTGCGCACCATCAGCATTGGTATTCGTATGTAAATATTTTACGGGTTACGAGTCATTAAGTACGGGTTGAAACCCAAAACATAAAAACACCGAAAATTTTTTAATTATCATCAAACAAAAAGTCAATTGCTTTTTCTTCATTTAGTTCGGCATTCTTTGCGATGGCTGGTACATCTTGATAAAAAGCAGGGATGTTGTACCTCAAAACAGCACCTTTTCCACAATATCATTAGATAATTTTGCTCACTGTGCTGAATGCATTATTTTATGCCGATTAAACACACGTTCTACGGCATGTCATAAGTAAAATTAATATTGTGAGTAGAAACAATGAAACACATTGCTGCAAATTACGGGTTGGCCCTACGGGTTACGGGTTTCTGGTTAAAAAGTCCGACCCGAGGTTTACTACATTGTAGATGCCATCAGACTTCCGCTTAATTTAGCTTTCAAATAAACGAAGGTTATTAAGCGAAATAATTTAACTGACATCTGAATTTAACCTTAAACAGCCTATCGTCTATTTTAAGGCAAACAGTTCTTCCACATTTACAAAGAATTTGCGCCAAGCCTATATTAGAAAATTTGAAAATCATAAGAGTTGGGCGGGTCTATTGGGCAACATGCTTTAATGCAATGGTGAAAATTTCTATTAAAACATATTGCTGTTGCTATAGTTGATGAAAAGACTAAATTTTTCTTTGAAAATTTCGAATGAATAATAATAATAATAATAATAATAATAATGTGGGCAGGTAGCCCAGTTGGTATTAAGCAACTGTGATCGTGGTTAGCAAACTGGATGACTTAGCTCACAGGGTAGGAAGCACTCTAAAGCCTTGGTTGGCAACTTCCTGGGACAAGGGCAGTCCAAAATGAAAGCTCATGGGGCAGGAAGGTCTCTTAAGCCTTGGTTGGCAACTTCCTAGGAGAATGTGAGTCCAAAATCAAACACAATATAACACTGATGAGAAGTCATGATAGAGCAAAGGCCCTCAGTCCCCGGCAGGCCTTCAATGGTCAGAGGGTGCTAAGAATCTCCGGACAACAGGCGGACTCCACAATCGGGAGTGTGGACTCGAGAAGTGGCAGTACAGGATCCACACAGACCAATGGACAACGGCATAAGTGGACAGATGAGCAGAACAGGACAGCATTGGAGTGTTACAGAAGAAGCAGGCCAGATGAGAGGGGTTAAAGGAAGAGAATGTTGGAAGAATGGAGGAAGGCAAGAACGGGATTAGAAGTTACAGAGCAGAGGCTTGCAGGGCAAGTGAGAAAGTTACAGCTGGATGAGAGTAAGGGGAAAAAGAGAGTTGAACAAGTTAAGCAAAGGGAAGATGAAGTGATAGATGTTGAGACAGAAGTGGCAGAAGTAGCGGACGCAGACACTGAAGCAGCAATCAAGGAGAAGATGAAGGAAGAAATAGGTGAGAGAACTAGGTTGCCAGTTCCAAGAGGAGTTAAGAGAAGTAAGCTAGCAGTAGAGACAGCAAAAGTCAATAAAGTGTTGGAGAGGATAGATGCTAGGAGTGTTACAGAAGTAAATAGCTTAGTGTATGCAGGGGCATGTGAGGTGCTGAAGAATGTAGGCGTGGAAATAAAGAAGAAGAGGTGGCAAGAAGATAAGGGAGACAGAAAGCCAGCATGGGAAAGAAGAATTGAGAATAAGGTGGCAAAGATTAGGCAGCAAATAGGGAAGATCCGGACAAGTAAGGCAGTGCAGGACAGGTGCAGGGTAGGTAAGGGGAAGACGATAGAAACTGCAAGAGAAGAGCTTAAGCAGAGATTAGTTGCAGAAGCTGAGAAATTGAGAAAGTATAGGGCAAGGGCAAAGCAGGCAAGAGACAATATGAAGTTTGAGACACAAGAAGGAAGATTCTACAAAGAACTAGATGCAGGAGAAAAGGCTACAGCTAGAGCAGGCGAAGATGCAGTAAGGTTCTGGGAGAATATATGGGGAAGTGCGGGACCAGAGATAGAGAATGTACAGATACAGAAAGAAGCCAGGCAAGAAGAAGAAGTAATCACAACTGTAAGGCTGAAGGAGGCTCTAAAGAAGATGAAGAACTGGAAGGCGCCAGGCAGAGATGAGGTACATGGGTATTGGCTGAAGAAGTTCACAAGTGTTCATGAGAGACTAGCAGCAGCATTGGAGGAGTGTGTGGTGAGTGGGTGTCCAGAGTGGATGGTAGTGGGGAAGACATTTCTGATACAGAAGGACCCAAAGAAAGGTAGTGAGGCAAGCAACTTCAGGCCAATAACATGTCTGCCAACAACGTGGAAATTGCTAACTTCAGTGATTTCAAGTAGGCTGGCATGTTACTTAGAACAGAATAGGTTGATACCAGAGGAGCAGAAGGGATGTAGGACAAAGACGAGAGGATGCAAAGACCAGTTGTTGATAGACCAGGCAGTGGTGGAGAATTGCAGAAGAAGAAAGACGAACTTAGCAATGGCATGGATAGATTACAGGAAGGCATATGACAGCATTTCACATAGGTGGGTATTGAGGACGCTAGAGGCCAATGGAGTTTCACGGAAATGGGTTGAGTTTCTAGAGAGGGAGATGGCAAAGTGGCAGACTGAGATAGATGGGCATAGGTTGAGGTTTAGGCGAGGCATATTCCAGGGAGACAGCTTAGCACCACTACTGTTTGTAGTTAGCTTAATCCCTATCACAGAAAAGTTAAAGGAGACAGGCATAGGGTATAAGATGGAGAAGAATGGTAGAGCAGTGAGTCACCTGTGGTACATGGACGACCTGAAGATGTATGCTAGTTCAAGGAAGATGTTGCAGAAGCAAGTGGAGACATTGGAGAAGGCAAGCAGAGATTCAGGGTTGGAGTTTGGATTAGGAAAGTGTGCAGCAGTGACAATGACCAGAGGCAAGTGTGTGGATGGGGAGGGCTTGAGGACAAGCAGTGGGGATAAGATTGAGGAAGTCAAGGAGGGGTACAAGTACTTAGGAGTAATAGAGAAGGACAGAACAGATCACGTGGAAATGAAGATGAGGCTAAGGAAAGAGTACAAGAGGAGAGTAAGGAAGGTACTACAGAAGTCAGCATTGAATGGGCAGAACAGTATAAAAGCAATTAATACATGGGCGATACCAGTGTTGAGATATTCGGCAGGAATAGTTAGGTGGAATAAGAATGAACTGAGGGAATTAGACAGGGAGACAAGGAAGATACTAGCAGCAGAGAGAGCATTCAACCTCAATGGAGATGTAGATAGGCTGTACATGGCAAGGCATAAGGGAGGGAAAGGGCTGCTAAGTGTGGAGGAGACTGTAGAAGCAGAAGCACTAGGGCTAAAGGAATATGTAGAAGAGCAACCTGAGGGGTCCCTACTAGAGGTCACTAAGGAGTTGAAGAAGATAAGAACTGAGAGTGAAGGAAAGAAGATATACCAGAGTAGGATGGAATCAGAGAGACAAACAAGGTATAGGAAGAAGGCAATGCATGGAGAATACTGGAGGAACACAGAAAAGTGCGATAGAGAAGAGAGCAACAAGTGGTTAAAGAAGGCAGGACTGAAGAGAGAAACAGAAGCACTGATAATGGCAGCACAGGAGCAAGCAATAAGAACAAACTGGGTGAAGAAGCATATAGACAGAAGACTAGAAGTAAGTGATAAGTGTAGGCTATGTAAGAAAGAGGCGGAGACGGTAGATCATCTGATAGCAGGGTGTGAGAAGTTGGCACAGAATGAGTATAAGTTCAGGCATGACAAGGTGGGAAGAATGGTACACTGGAGTTTGAGCAGGCAGCATGGGTTAGAAGCAGGAGACAAGTGGTATGAGCACAAGCCACCGGCCTATATTTATTATATTTATAAAGTCTTGAACTGACGGAAGAAATAGGGATGGAATCTAGATAGTGAATTGAATATACCCAAGCCCTTCTTATAAAATTTAATAAAGAACATACGCAATAATCTCATGCTATTTGGAGCATTCACATTACCTTCGTTTAATTTTCATCTAGATGTATTGAATATAAAAAAAGTAAAGTTAATTAGAAATGCCTTAGAAAATTATACGACGAGGAGTCTAAGAATACATTAAGACTAGCACCTAATATTTCTGAAATTTGTTTAAACCCAGTAAACAATAAGCAAATTGTGAAACTGGCTCTTAATATATTTGATGTGCAAAATTCTATCGCACTTGAAAAATGTTTTGTAAAGAAGTTGAATGTCTTTCTACTGCTCAATTGATTAAACTAATCTATTGTTGGTGGAACATCGTAAACTAAAAAGACACTCATTACCCAATACATATTTCGCGAGGAATCAGTCTTCATAACAAATTAATTGATTTTCTTTCTCATTTTGTTACTTTCCTCTGTGAATGGAAAAATTCTAAGTTACCTGGACTGACATCACAAACTTTTGAAGCTCTGATTACTACTAATCATTCCATTATTGGAACTTTTAAGTGAAGGAATATGTAGTGTTTTACCATAGATTTCAAGATTGTCTGGAGCGTCACTTCGGAAAGTATAGACAAATGAGTGGCGGTCGTTTCCTTGTTGGTCTTTGCGAAGTTGAAACATTAGAACACATTTTAAAATTGAAGAAATTCCTTGAAAATAATAGCCCAAGTGAAATTAAGTCAATGATGAAAAAAGGAGTCAGCAATAGCAATCTTGAAGCTCTCGTTATTGATCCTGATCAATTGCTTGATTTAAATGAATTCGAACAGGAAGTTGCATTTTACATCAGTGGCTACATCTTGTCCAAAAATAAAACAAGTGACTGCTGTATATGCAATGATGTTGATGAAAGTGTTACAGAAAGGTATATGGATTACACAGCTTCTCTAAATAGAGGTGGTCATCATTTTCCTTCTCTGAATTTGTTAGCTATTGTAAACTATTTTTCTCGAAACCTTGTTGATAACCTGCAAATTTTTTAAGAACAATCTACACAATGATACTTTATTAATGCTTAGAAAATGTTATGACAAGTATTTGCCAGAAACAACTATATGCAATCACATTGCAATATCTGCTATTGCTTCAGTAGTAGGAAATGTATATTTTAACAATCTCCAAAAGAAGCTAAAAGAGAAGGCGCGGTCAAAGCCAAAAAGCAATGTTGATGATATTAAAAAATATATTTTGCATTGTTGACTGTAATGGTGTACGCATTTTTATTTCCTTATATGTTTTGCAATTAAATTGGTTTAAGTATAGCTTAATACAATAAATATTAATTTTCTTAAACAAAGATACATTAAATTATTCTAAATATTTTTAGTGCGTACAAACAATTTTAGCTAGATAGTTACATAAATGACCTCATAATTTTTTTATTCTCTGCATATCGCCGGGTCGTGTGTTATAAGAAGGATTTGATATACCGGATACCAGATAATTCCGGATAATTTGACTGCCGGATACCTGATAATATAATGTCCAATTATTACTAGGGTAACCAGAATTATGACTTTAAAAACACAAAATCTGACCTTGTTTTTACAATAAAATATGACGGAATTTAGTTAATTATGCCATACAATATTAACATTTATTTTTCAAAATGATCCATTTAAGCAATATAAAGCGTTTTTTTTATTACTGAGAACAAGTTAAAAAACAAATACAAATACTCTTAACTAATAATAAGTTAACTTTTTAAAGCAATTGCTTCTCAAAATTATAATAATAACTCATAAATTTCCATATATTATTGTGGCTAAGATATCTGTCAAAGGTTAGGAGTTTTCTTAACATAGAGAAACATCTTTCAACTGCATCCGAAGTAGCTTTGACATTTTCGTAACTTGGCATACAATTCAAATTAAATGTTCATCCCCTTTCCTTCCATTACAGCAGTGAAACCGGCATTTTCTAATTGTGACTTGATATAGGCGATTATTTCACAGGTATAATTTCCAGGGTGCGAGTAACAACAACATCTGGTGGAATTTCAACTCTGTCAAACATTGAACAACTTTGACTTTTTATGATGGGAGACTTAATTAGCAATTTGATTTTCAACTCTCATATATTTTGCCTTAATATTCACGGCACAGTTCTGCAAAATACATGAAATAATAATGTATATAGTTGCTTTCATATTTTTCAGCTGCAAGCATACATGGCCAGTCCATAGTTGCTTTCATATTTTTGCAATTTGGCTAGCAAATAAACTTCTCGGGATTAAGCCAGTGAGCACATTAATTGAAATTCAATGAATATAGGGCCTATATATATATATATATTGTGTACAAAGTGTGCTTAAACTATTCATTGTAAAAAACAAGAAATATTTTATGTAGACATGTTTCGAGTGTCTCCACTCATCGTCAGTACAAAATAACTAAAATAATATATATATATATATATATATATATTAGTTCAAATGATTTAAAGTAGTCACAATCCCGCATTTATTTTTTTAAAGTTTTCTTCTCAATTTAATGAAACTGTGCCAAAATATTACTTTTATGACATTGTAGCTACAAGAATTACTGTATTTTGCAAAAAATACAAACAACTTTTTATGATTTTATAACTTCTTTTTTAAGGTCTGAAAACCTTCTAATTTGAAGCAGACTGCAAAATAGACCAACAGAAAAAAAAGATTTCAATTACTTTTGGTTGCCCTAATTATTAATGAAGAACAGCCTCATTTCTCAATTTTTATCGAAATATAAAATAGACTACGTCCTGATGTGTCAGAAAAACAATGTGTTTTGTTGCATGACAACTTCCATTTCATGGAAAAATATAGCTTTTTAGTCGAAAATTCCATTTTTAATCAAGTTTTATCTCAGAATATGTTATCCGGTAAAATCCGATAAACAAGGTAAATTTTACCTGATACCGGATATCCGGATCCGATTGTGAAATTGCCGATTTTACCGGATACCGGATTCCGGCACATCCCTAGAAGAAACAAAGAACTTTGTGAGTGTTTTGATGTGTGCAAAGATATACCAAACCCATTGAGGTGTGCTGTACGCAAAGTCCGAGGTTAACTGCATGGCATTAAAAAAAAAATCCATAGGTCGTGTAAGGTTAAACACATAATCGACGTGGTCGACACTGGGAATAAGTAGTGTTATATGTGTCAGAAAATTTGGTCTCATTATGTACTGTTGTGTGTGCTTATAAATTTTATTGTTGAAATGTAAATTATTTTATTTTACCAGAATTGTAAATTAATTTCAGTTATTTAGGAAGTACGATTAGGTACCAGTTATTGCGTGATTTAATAGGCTATCGGACACTTTTATCTTAAAATTTGAAACTTAATCCGGTTTGATATCAGTAATCTGCACTAGTTCGCTGCCGGGTAAACTAGTTCAAACGAAGATGCCGCCCTGCTTGACGTGTAGTAACTAAATTTAGCAACAGCGAGTCAGATAACGTAATTTATGGAAGACCTCCCTTAAATCGTGATCGGTGGCCTAAGAAAAAGGGCAGTGACAAAAGATGACGTCAAGCTCAGCCAATCACCACGAGGAGGCGGGACGTACCACATAAATAGGAGGACACCAACACGAGTCAACAGACGCAGAGTAAGGACGAAACGCTGCCAGTCCGGCATTAAAGAGAAGCAGAGTAAGGACGAAACGCTTCCAGTCTTGCATTTGGAAAAGAGAGGTCAGCACGAGACGCTGCCAGTCTTGCATTTAAAAGAGAAGAGTTCAGCATGAGACGCTGTCAGTTTTGCTGTTGAATTGATTGCTTTATACTGGTTAAAGTGGTAGTCAAAGTTGTTGGCAATTTGGTCTCTAAAGTTTTGCTGTCAGATTGCCAAGTAAGTTAGTTCCGAATTTCTAAATTCCTTAGCCTACTAAGTTTGTAGTATATTGGTTTGTTATTGCTCATTTTGGTTATTATTAACTAGTAAGTTAAAATATAGTCGTTTTTATAAGTGTTGTTTTTCACACTTAAGTTATGTTAAATAGTTTATTGCAATTACTTTAACACTTTATTTTATTGTTTGTTTAAGCTCTTTGAATAATTGTGATAAATTGTTCAAATCAGATATAATTGTTGTTTTCATCCTGGTTGAATTCAAATTTGATAAAGTTCTTTAACTTGTTACAGAATGAACGTTTCTGCTTAAGAGTTTTAGTGGATTAAGTAAAATACGTTGTGTTAATAAGAGTTAAATTAACATAGAGAGTTTAATCTTATTTTTGGTAAATTGTCAGAAATAAGAGCTGTCGCTAGAATAGTATTTCCAGAATTCGACAGTACCGCAAAATTAAATTGCTAGGTAAAAATTATCTTTTTGGGAGAAATTCCACTAATCCGTAACTGCACAAATAAATCGTTATTAGAAATACAAACCCCAAAACTATAAACGCCTAGCCAACCCAATTTTCTAACATATGCAATAGCTTTTTAATATGCTGCTGGCGTAATCAAACGTTGACCATTTGACAATGACAGTTTGACTTCTTAACTCATGACCCATTGGTAAAAAGCGAGACCTTAAAATTATTTGGCCAATGACCCATGCTATGCGAAATTTTGCTTTTCTGAAGGAATTTGTCCCGTAGATTAGTCATTTGGATTTACTACATAGTTTTTGTTTTGTCAATTTGCCTAAATATTTGTAACATGCAATTTCGTAAGATGAGTTTAATAACATTGTTATTTTTCTTCACCCCATGAAAAATTATGCCATTTAATTTACTCAATAGTCATTATTTCTTTATGTTCTCTTAATATTTTAAACATTTTATATAAAGAATTTGCATAAGTGCTCACGAGAAGCCTATTATCTTATTTTTATAAGACGTATAGACATTGACAACATGCATTTAAAGATGAAAAAACTAATACAAAAAATCAGAGCAAAAATGGCTGTATAAAATGAGTTACTTCGGCCCACTTTTTGATTTTTTTCAAATGTATCTTTTAATTTGAAAAGGCCATCAAACACTTTAAATATTTAAAAGATGGGGACAATTAAGTCATCAATAGTTGAAGTTCGTGTCAAATGTTAAAATAAATATTATTTCTCTTACATTGATATTTTACAACATTTATAAATAACTGTATCATTTTTATCTTATTAATAACCACATAGAAACTGCAAAACACATGGGCCAATATTAATCCATTGTCGGTCGTAATCATGTCAAAATTAGGTAAACAATGTATACATTAGGTACACAGTGATACTTGCCTGATAAAGTTATAATTATCAAATTTCGGAAATATTACTTACCTATTTACATAAAAAGAGATACAAAGCTTTCGAACCCCTAAAATCAGGGGCTTACGCAGGATTTTCTGACGGGGGGACATCATCGTCATTACCGCCCCGCGAAAACTTTTGAAAATATTGAGAAAATAGACCCTAAAAAATGCACTTCACAATCATAGATTTTAAACTTTTCATTTTTTTAAGAAAAATTCTTTGATTTATCCAGTCAAAATCAAATTTTGAAACCTGGGGGGGCATGGTGTACATGTGTACGCCACTGCCTAAAATCACAAATAGAAAACTTTAATAGCCCACAACTATCACTTAATTAAACATCAATTTCCGTCTGCTCAACTTTTATGTAACAAACAACAAAAACTAATAGTAATTCACCACTATTTAGGAAAAAAGGAGTACAAGGACACAATAAAAGATATTGTAATCTCAATCCAGAAGATTCAACCACAGGTGATAATAGCGGGAGATTCAAACTGCTACAGTTGTGCAAATGGTTTCCGCAATTCACCCCCTACTAGTAACATAACATACTAAGTGACAACTATTTATTTGATAACATGATTTCGAAATTCAACCTTGGTAAATACAGCAGTTGAAGCTGGAAATTTAACACATACTTACTATAGTAAAACATCTAACTATAGTTCGCGCATAGATGGCATGCTTTATCTCCCAATCTCTTAGTGTATTGAACTCAAAGGTTTTAAACATAATTTTCTCCGACCATAAGCCAATTGTTACAACATTTACAACAAAACATCAACATGGCCCAGGCATTTGGAAAATGAAATCTACAGGATTTCCCACTTGAAAATGACCACTTCTCAAATGAAAATAACCTTTTCTCAAAAGAAAATGACCTTTTCTTAAATGAAAATAACCTTTTTCCAAATATATATTACATATTTTTATTTACTTTATAGTATCAAACAGGGATGGAAACTAAGCCACAAAAACATTTTATATTTAAAAATGCAATTAGAAAATTTCTAAAAATTCAACTAATTACTAATCTATAAATCTTCCTTTGCAATTGCTTTTGAAATAAATGTCATTTGATGACTATCATTATTTGCAAAATTGTATGACAAAATTGTGCCCTTCACTTCTGCTGCTTTTTTAACATTTTAAAACGATGATTTGTAAGAGGTCGTTCAAGGATTTCTGACCTTTGTTCTTGCGAATAACGTTTTACTGCAGGCTTCAATGAAGCACAACATTCTTCAATCGAATATAGAGGTAAGTATGTAATAGTGTGATTTGCGGGAAGAGCATCATCTTTAGACCGTTTATGGGTTGGAGGATTATCCATTATAAATACTATATAAATTTCGTTTCAAAAACTTATAAGAACAAATATTTATAAATTCATTGAAAATCAAATGGTTCACTCTTTGATGCCTCTCTAAGTGGAGCAAACCTGAAATGTTAATTGCTGCAATGATATTAGACTGACACCTTTTGTAGATGGACGGCTAATTGTTGCTGCTACAGCTCGCTGTGAACGACAAATGATTGTGATACAAATATGTTGTAATGCATTTCATCGATATAAATTCCCTGGGTTTGTATTGCATTGTCTCTTAACCATACAGAATAATTATGATGAAGCTCTTTGGTGCATTCATTGTTGCATTCTTAAGGCTGAACAACAAGTTGCTTTACAGTGTAGTGCCCACCGTCAAGATTGTGGTGAATAGTGGAGATACTAACTGAAAATCATTAAATAGGTTCTCCTTCAATATTTTTAGGGTTATAGTGGGATCTTTATCAACTTTCTATCTTAGAAATTCTCTGTGTATATCAGTTAACTTTGGCAGATGGTAACCAAAGTTTTTATACTTGTGAATGATTTTGCCAGGCAATGCGTTTTGCTGTATCATATTTTATGCTTTTTGATATAGTATATATATTTCTCCTGATCTCAAGGCAGCTAAAATACGACTTGTATGTTCTTTTGAAACATGCTTATATTTGCGCCGTGAATCAACCATCTTTGAAGAGGAACTGAACTGCTCAAAGACTCCTGATTCTTACTAGATAAATTGAATTACGACGTAAATCAGAAAATTGGAACAATGTTTCCATTAATCATTGTGGTAATTTTCGTTTGAGAAATGGTCATCAATCACAACAAATTACTTAAGACTCTTTTTAAATTAGGAATTCCATCAATTCTTCTTAATCTTGTTAAGGCCCTGTATAGAAATAATATTTTGTTCTTCTTATAAATGGATATTTAATCACCATCTATAGATATTGATTGTTGCGTATGACAGGGTTTGTCCCCTTTATTGCGTATTATTTACCTTTTTGATAGAACATTTCCAAGCATCCATTAGAAGCGAATCAAACATACAGACTTTTGAATATCAAGATGTTAAAATCAAATATCTTGCATTTGCTGATGACGTCACATTTATCGTTGCCAATGAAAACAGCTTGATAAAATTTTTTAACCATCTAGATAGCTTTAGCTTATCAAAAATCAATACATACAGAATTAAAAAATGCAAAGCAATGGCATAGTAACTGTCTCAATAATCATGAAGAAATAAATACTAAACTCTATCGATAAGTAAAAAATAAAACAAGAAAAGGCCCTTCTGAATTTCATCACCAACAGGAAAATATCTGTTCTAACCGCCTCTTCTGATAAATATCAGTCTGCAAAAAACCATCAATAATGCTGTCTGGAACAACAGGGACCATCCACGCCCAACAAAGCTGTTATATTGCAAGTATGAATAAGGAGGTATCCATTTAGGCAACATCTATTATATGCAGTTTACTTATAAAATTAAAATAGTAAGTACTATTAGGTTGTCCCAAAAGTTCGTAAACACTTGAAAAATGTACGATTCCTCGTCTGTTGGCTTGTGCTTCGGTGAGTTCGTGAGGATCTTGGCGCGGCTTTTTGTGAACAAAATCAAGTTGCTTCAAGTGTCGGTGAATTGTCGATTTGCCAACTCCAAGCTCACCAGCCAATTCTCGAGTGCTCGATGAAGGAGCAATGTTCAACCCGGTTTTTAAGTCTCCATCATCCAGCTTTAACGGCCGACCTGAACGAGGCATATCTTCAAGACTCATGTCGCCAGATTTGAAACGCTTGTACCATTTTAAGATCGCCGCATATGCAATTGTTTCTTTACCTTCGGCAGCATAAATCTCTTCAGCAGCTTTTCTAGTTGAAAGACCTCGCTTCCAGCAGTAGCGAACCAAAACTCGCAGCTCAATTTTATCCATTACCTGGATCAAAAAATGAATATTACTATAACAATATAAACACAAAAAATATAGTAATTAAAAAATGCATAAAATTTAATTTTTTCAAGTGTTTACGAACTTTTGGGACAACCTAGTATAATTATGGCATTAAATATACAGACTATATAATATTATAATAGCAATATTTCCATCAATAAATCTCTTATAGAAATTATATTACATTTAGCAACTACATTTAAGCTGCTGCAATGAAACTAAAGTTCTAACTTAACCCAGATGGATGCAGTATTAAGCTACGACAGGACAGCTAACCTGAAAACTTATGGAGCGACAATCCAGTACAATCAGATTTGTAAGGCGAAAAGTTTTAACACCTTCATCATACATAGGGGATGCGCCATATCAAACTTACATGATAAATTCAAGTTAATTAATTTCTTATTGATGTTTTATGCAAGTTTTAGTAGATTTTCTGTAAAAATTTGGTACAATATCAACAAATCTCTAATATGTGTAACAACACGAATCCAATTGTGCAATGACGCAATAAATAATGTTAGATATAACCTTGGAATTCTCTGACTATATATAAATTAACAACAAGGTGAGATTCCTGCAAAAACAAAAATTTCTTTAATAGTTTGCACATATTGAAAGCATTTTCATTGTTATTATCAATTAACCATTTAATGAAATTGCGTTAATAATTAATAATACTGAGTAAATAAAATTGATGTAAGCGGAGCAATCATGAATAAATTATTCTTACAGCATATTGAGTGATATATATTTATTAGGAGAAATGTACTAAATGACATGATTGGCACTGAAATATATGAAAACTTGATTTTATCTTTTCCGTACAAAAGTATTTTGTTTTTATTGCATTTGCCACCATCAAATTGAAAATAGTAGAATGATAAAAAATTCATTTTTTATTATTTTCTTTGGTAAATTTTCAATAAAACAGTTGATGAAATTAAAATGGAAATTTTATTAATTTTCTTTAATTGAAAATCAATTTTGTTCAATACAACTTGGCAATCTATAAAAATTCAGTAAATAATAAAAAATTATTTTTCTTTAATTTTTTTTCAAAAATTTTCAATTATGGGTATCGAGCTCCAGATGTCATGTATTTTTAGTTACCCGTAAATGCTTTCTTTTTAGATATATACATTTCGTGTTCACTTTTAAAGTCTCATGCAAGTGAGTCTGTTTGTCCGTGTACGCATGTGCTTTTTTCTATTTTTTGTAGACAACTTTGACGTCCATATTTGAAAACAAGACTACCTGCCACTTTCAGCAGTAAGTTTCTTTAGTTAGCTTGTTTGTTGTTTTCCATAGTGTGTAAATGTGTTTTCGTTTATACAGGTCAGAAACAAATATTGTGTTCTTTAGTACAGTGATGAAAAGAACCGCTTGGCTTGTAAATATGTAAATAAGAATGTAAATAGAAGAGGCCAAGAAAAAATGATCAGTTATTTATCTGAGTACAATTTCTGTGTAAAATTAGGAAAAAAAGAAAAAGCTATAGCTGCTTCAGCAGAAGGTAGGAACTCATTGTGAACACCTCAAAGCAAGCAGACTTAAAAACGAATACAGGACAATAAAAAATTGAGAAAAGAATCAATCTATCTCTAAATTCTGCCACTCAGAAAAAAAACAAGTTTTAGAGGTTACAGATTTTGGATTTGACACTTATTTGAAGTCTTGGTACATGACTTACAGTTTGATTTATAGATGTTCGAAAAGTAGTGTTGCTTAACAAAGCTGCAATAACAGAAATCCTATTTCTGAATTTAAGCCAAAGCTGTCTCTATGGACCTAAACAGCCACATTTTACGGCCACAAAGGTAAGATAGTTATGCTATAATTTGCGTACAATTATATAAAGTTTCAAGTCATCTTCCCGGAAAACGGTTCACAAAAGTTTCTGGGCTTAATTCATTCACATCAATACCTGCACACTAGTAGTCAGTCAATTTGTGCAGCATCCACAGTGGGCCCTGCTTTCAGAACTCTCCGTCCATTCTCAACTCATTCTTTATATAATGGAACACTCAAGAGAATTGTTATAATTGAATTAAATTTGCAATTCTACAATTATACATTTGAAAAGGTCTTGATACGAAATGTTATATTGCTGCAGTTATAGTCATTGGAGCACAATGGGATAGTGAGAGAATTATCATCTTATTGTGGATCAAAGTGAGTAATCTTGAAGATGTTTAATTTCTCAAAATGACCTATTTAATAAAATGGGAGTTCTGATGGCTACTCATGGAATGCATTGTTGAAACAAAAACTATGTGGCAGGTTGAATTTGGTTTTGACGAATGTAGATATCATTTACGATATGTAACAATTAAATTCCAAGTGTAATATTTCTCTAACAGCATTCTTCAACACAATGAGTTGTTGCTTCACAAATTCGAATTTGCTATTGACCTTATCCACCAGTATTTTAACCTCAAAATGCTGAGATGACTCATCACAATTAAATGTTTTTGATATTCTTTATTTTATCTCCCCTCCAGCTTCCAGATTCTGTTGGTTTCATCACGTCAAACACTTCTGCAGTCAAAGTCGGAAAAATATTTGAAATATTTCAAAATATATATTTGAAGATAGCGTGAGCTTCTTTAACAATTTCAATCAGGCTTTGTTAGGAGTGTTTTTTTATTAGGCCGTTTTCTTTACTGTCATTGACCTCATTCACTTCCAAAGATGATTCAAATGATCACTTTCATCGTTCAAGGAAAGCATTTTAGAAAATCAGTTTTCTATTGATTTCTGCAACACAGTGCCATTTTAAACAGTAATGTCACATAAAGTAAAACCTGATATGATCGTTCAAATGGCATGGTCACTATCTCTATATATTATATTTGATTTAACAGAGAGAATATTCCAAAGTTTGCAGATGATTTGTTTCAAATATTTTGAGTTTTTTTCTATTGACTTGGAGCGTAAATTTTTTTTATCAATTCCTTAAAAATCTGGAGTTTTCATGTAATGCTCATCACATGTGGGCCATGAACTTATTAATTTTTTCGAAAAAATTCAAAAATCATAACCCTAACATCCAAACAATGTACTGTTTACCTTTCAATGTGACGTTGACTTGAATCCAATGACTGAAATCTTAGAGTGCTCTATTTGTCTGAAACGATTTACTAATCCTCATACACTACCATGTCAACACACATTTTGCAAGAAATGCTTGGATTCTCATAGTAAAAGAAAAAAATCCAATGCATGTCCAGTATGCAAGGCATCAATTGATTTCACGTTCCTAAAACCCGATTTGCGTATTAAAGAGTTCGTTGATTTTACGAATTCTGTGAAATGTAATGAGTCTACAAATCTAAGCAGCTGTTCTATTTGTGAAGATGATATTGATTCGAGCGAGGTGTATTTGTGCAAGGATTGTCAAGAAGTGATTTGTCCAGATTGCCGAATACTTCATGGGAAAAAAAGCAAGACAAAAACTCACATTGTGTATTCTTTAATGGCAAAGCCTCTTTCTTATTGTTCAGAACATAATAGAAAATGTGAGTATTATTGCGATGAATTGCCTTGCAAACTTCTGCCATGTCCCAAATGTGCACTTCTTCATCCTGGTGATCACAAAAAGCAAGCAATTGAGGAGAGAAAAAATATTTTTATTGAAGAAATTTCAAAGAAGTTTATTGATTTAGCTGAGAAAATAGAAGAATTGACATCGTATATCAATTTTTTCAAAAACCATAAAGCGGAGATTGAAGAGCAAATTCATGAAATAGAATTAACTGCAAAAGAAAGACGTGATTTCATTATAAAAAAAGCGAATCAGATATATGAGAAAGAAAAATTTAAAATTTCTTTATTTAATTTAGCACTTATAAGGAAAATTGATGATAATGTTGAAAAACTCAAAGTTTTGAAAGAAGACATGGGTGGATTGCTAAAATACTCACAAGAGTCTTTATCTAAAAAATCTTTTCATGATTTTTTAGAAATTTCTAAAAAATTTGATAGAGTAGTACCAAGTGAAGATGAGCTTGGCATTAATGTTGTAGATATTGCATCAATAGAGTTAGTTTCAATCAATATAGGAGAGACTGTATTGGAGAAAGCCATTAAAAATTATATAGGAGAATTTCTTGCAAACGTTAGGGAAAGAAACGATGTGATTTTATGCAATTATAAAAGTCAATTATTCTATGAAAAAGTTGCTGAGCCACGCTTATTATTCAGTATTTTCCCAAGTTCAGATGAAATAGGCTTATCGGATATTCTATTTAACAAAGACAGCAACAAATTATATTCGCTCATCACTAAATTTTCAAATTGCTACCTAACAGCCAAAACAGAAAGCGGGACTATTACAGAACTGTTAATTGATGACACTTGTTACAATTACTGTAGAAACTACTTAGGCCTCCTTCCAAATGGAGATGTTCTTGTGTTGTGCTATTCGAATAAGAATCCATCTCATCGTCTGATAGTGGTGAACAAAGACTTAACTTCTACACAAAAATTTACTCTATCCTTTTGCAATGCCAAGAACCTAAGAATTATCTGCAGTAGTCCCTGCAGAAAGTTTCTCTTTCTTTTTTACGATGAGAACTCTATCTATAAATATTGTCTAAATACGAAACAGTATCAAAAAGGAAACATTTCTTTAAAAAAATGTGCTTCTTTCATGACTGCAAGTGAAAATTTGGATTATGTAGCATTATCTGGCTTCAATGAAATTCATTTGTTCTCTTTTTCTAAAAATAAGGTCCTGCGCTCCTTTGGAAAATCAGACAGATTTTACTATGGCATGACATTTTTGACGGAAGATGTTATCATTGCTTTTCTACAAAATGATTCTCTTAACATTTTTAACGTCACGAATGGAGAATTATTAAGAACAATTAAAAGCTTTAAATTTGATCCAGGACGTGTGCTTAAGATAGAAGATCCAAGACTAATTTCTAAATGCACAGATTCTAAGGTAATTGTAAATGATGGATGTGATATTTTTCAAATTGTACTTTAATTAATATTATTTTCTAGCTAGGATCATTATCTATACTAATAAAGAACATATATTTAAACATAATGAATAAAGTGAAACAAATAATAAAGATAACACACTATTTTCTCAAAATACATTTTGTTTCTCTTATTGGGCTGTATTAAAAAAACGAGCAGGTTTATGCATAATGACTAGTTTTAAAAATAAAACAGAAATCTCGTCTTTCATTATTTGAATATATAAATATATATTATGTATTTTTCTATCGAGCATCCTATAAAATTTGTGGAAATCTTATAGTATTTTCTCACCTAAACTTTTAAGAGAAAATGTACCAGAATACAAAGTAATTGAAAATAATGTTATATTAAATTACTGGTGGTACTTTGGAAGTCTACTGATTGATACACTGTAACAATAATCAGTGTCTTACAAAAAAGGGCATAAATCTAACTGTAGTTATTGTGAAAACCAAAGAAACTAAATAGCATTAAAATAACGGTATATATTATCAGCCAATTGCAAGGCTAATAATTACAAATTTGTAGATGAAATTGATGGCTGACCCCACTCTAAAATATTCGGTGAATGTGAGTTTAAAATGAAATTTTGTAGTTCTATAAGAATGGGCGTTAATATCTTCACGGAAGGGACTAAGGCCCATGCTGTCTATTGTGTTTGGCTGACAAAGAACATTGTATGAATAATAGAATAATGGACGTCGTATTTAGAAGTATGTGATAGTATACAAATGAAGCTGCTGCGTAGACCACTTATGTTTGATTCTTCTCAAATTTCGCTGCAAACCTGCAGCAACTTAGAAAATATATATCATGGTAGAAAATGAAAACAAGAGTAGAAAGTATGGCCCATCTATGAATACTACTTTCAGAAAGCATAGATTACGGAAATCGAAAAGAAATTTGTGATATGGATATTTAATACTTTGTAGTCAATTATTCATTTGTTCCAAAAAATAAAATTAGAAAAAATCAATTATACGGATAAAATTGTTAAGCAGTATCATTCAACATTGTATATCTTGTTCCCTACAGTGATAAATTCTATCAATATATTATTGAAAATATATTTTACAAATTAAAGCATATGTATTCAAATGGCGATTCACGCAGTGTTCAAACATCCAATATCAACATCAGACGACTCGAGATAAATAATGAATGTATGCTGGAGGTTATCTCTATCACAGCTTAATTATAATTAAAAATAAGCACTGCATGTGATATTCGTGGCAATGGCACTGGGTACATTCCTGTACCTGATACTTGCACATGTCTCATTCAATATTAAAGTTACCAGTCATTGGAACCATACCGTGCTAGATAAAAGGTTGATATATATCATAAACTGTAATTTTTAGAAAATAGAATTAACATACCTCTAGAATCTAGAATAAGTAAGTCACTGGGATGGTTAAAACTTAGATTCCAAGTTAAATAGCATTCGCCGTTTCGTCCAAGCTGAAGCCTATGATTTCGCTTAGAATATGCCAAATACGTTTTAGTCATTTGTCAAAATGTGGGATCAGAGATGGACATACAGTAGGACGGTCAGGGCTTGTCTAGGGTATGCAAAAAATGAGCTGCACGAAAATCAACACAAGTTCAATGAATGGTATACACAATATGCTAAAAAGTAAAATTTATATTTTGAAGTTTAGCAGTATGATATACTCTTCTAAAATTCAATTTAATATTTTCAATTTCAGTGTGTATATTTTGTAATATGTTTCTAACATACCTACAAATTAGAGACATTTCATTATTCTTCACCAAGAATCATGAAATAGGCCGAATTGGCATTGACCTAAATGGGCTTAGTCGGACTTCGCTAGTGTGTAATTAAAAAATAGCTTTACATTGTGACAAGGAAAATGTAAGTTTTTTTCGAAAAGTATTAAAGAAACACTATGAATGTTTAGCAGTTTTTGAAAACCTCCAGCTTTTCAGTGTGTTGATGTTTTGGAAAAAACTTAGCTATATCCTTTTAAAAATGATACAAATCGTTGATGATTGGAAATGATTTTTTGCATTTGCTACGTTTGAGTAACTATTTGTTAGCGAAGCAATGTTTGTTGAAATAGAAAGATTTTCCTTTCGATTATTAGAGGATATATTGTTATACTCAATAAAATCAATTAAAATTTATTTAGCCAAATATTACAATTGAATTTTTTATTGAATCAACGAGTTTCAAAATAGCTTAACTACTATAACACTATATATGCATATATATATATATTTTTTTTTTTGAAAGTTTACTTAATGAATACATTCTAAAAGGAAAACACATTGAACGTTTCGATTATATTATATAATCATCATCAGCAAATAATTTGCGGCAAAAATATTTTACAATATATAAACTACACTAAAACTATAAAATGAAAGCTAAAATAAATATAAATACTTAGTTGGATTAATCTGTTTATTTAATAACTTTGTTTTGTCGATGTTGGTAATTTCAATGGCTTCTGCAATTTTTGTATATTTTGTTCTTCTAATGATCTTAAAATTTTCAATATTGATATTATGAATGTGATTAAAAATTTCTGATGTTAAATGGCCATTGATGTGCTCTTTGATTCGCGTATCAAAATGACGGATGGTTTCACCGATGTATGATTTCTTACAATCATCACAAGTATATTTATAAACTAATGATGAAGCCAATCCTTTTGTTATTTGATCTTTGTTGCGAATTAAATTTAGTGTTTTGAATGATTGAAATATTGGAATAATCTTCGTAAATTTTAAAATAGTATTAAATGATCGTAGTTTATTTTTCAATTGAATTGTTTTATTTTCAATGAATGGTAATTTCTAATATATGTCTTTCTTAGTTTCTTTTATATCTTCATCAGATTTTCCATGATTAGTTGCTAATAAACATTGATTTACAATTTTTTTAATAAGATGATGTGGATATCCATTTTCACGAAACATGTCATATAATTGATCTAAGGAATTTGTAATTTTCAAATATGATGATGATATATTGATAATTCTTTGACATAAACATTTGATTGTATTTAACTTATGCTTTGGATCACAATAAGAATCAAATGGAATGTAAAGACCGCTGTTCGTTTTCTTGATAAATATTTCAGTTTCAAAGGATCTTCCAAGATTTGTTACAGTAACATCTAAAAAATTTATCTTCTTCTCATTTTCTTGTTCTAATGTAAATTTTATTTCAAGTAATTGATTATTTATAAAGTCAAAAAAGTCGTCAATTTCTCTTTGATTGTGAAATACAGCAAACACATCATCAACATATCTATGATAGCATAGAAATTCATTGCCTTCAAATTCAGATTTAATTATATCCATTGCGAAACTAGCCATTGTAGGGCCCAGGGGTGAACCCATAGCCATTCCATCAATCTGTTTATATATATGTCCATTAAACAAAAACGAAGTATCTAAACATGCCGTTTCAAGGAGTCTTTTAAGAGAACTGTGAGAAATTGGCAAAGAATCTTTTGGAATCACATTTAATATGTGATTAATAGTTTTTGTGACTGAAATATTTGTGAAAAGGGATTTCACATCAAAGCTAACCATAATTTTGGAATCTGATTTTTCATTGAACACATTTTTCAGAATATTTGTAAAATTGAAAGTATCTGATAAATTATATTTTGATGGTATAAATTTCTTAATGAGATCGTC